>OX940974.1:49291464-49389064 GCA_954871275.1 Leptopterna dolabrata | reverse complement strand
TTGCCATGTGGTGACAATAATTTCAGCTGTTCTTGACTTTTCAAAGCCTAGAAACGTATAGTAGATACCAAAATATAACAATAAAACAAAAAAAGGAAAGTCAGAGCTATTTTCTGCAATAAAATATAATTTTATTTAAGGCATGTCGGCTCACTTGGCAGCGTCAAGACGTCCTCCGTTCACTCGCGATCACACATTGAGAAAAAGCTTCTCTTGAAACTAGGGTTGTGTTGAGCAATAAAACCTTCCAGCGCGCAATCTAACGCTAAATCACGAAGCTAAAATGCAAGGAGAAGCGTGATAAGCTACATAACTTCCGCGTAAAAACAAAAATGTATCGAGAACGTGTCAATAACTGTGTGTGTGTAACAAGAACTGTCAGTCTTCCCCCTAGTCAACAACCTTTTGGTTTATTATTCAGCGAATAATGCACAGCCTACGTAATCTCTCAGCAAAAAATACTTATAACACCCCATCAACATTTTGCTTCCGAGTCTGCGAAGCAGCGGAAGCCTTGTGTTCACTTTCGTGAGCCAAAAAATTTTTGTCTTCAGAAATCAAAATTTCCACTTGCATTTTGCGTTTCAAAGCCTACTGAACAAATTTGGTTCCGTGTCTGTCGGTCTGTGGGTCTGTGAGTCTGTCTGTCCGCATTTCCTTGTTACAGCCATAACTTCCACGATTTTGAATTGATTCAGCTCAAATTTTGAGGGATGGTGCGGATATGGCCCCTTGAGGTCCCATACAAATTTCAACATGATTGATCCAGCGGTACGCCCTGCGCATGCGCTAACGTTAAATTCAACAAACACGCATAACTTTCACAATTTTGATTCAATTTCGCTCAAATTTTCAAGGGTTGTTTGGACAAGGCCTACTGAGTTCCAGTATGAATTTCAGCATGATCGGACCCTCGGTGCGCTCTGCGCATGCGCTGGCGTGAAATAGATTCAATTTCCTTGTTACAGCCGTAGTAACCAAAGATTTCACCCAATTTTAATGTAATTCTCAGGGATTAAGCGGGTAGGGCCCATTGAGGTCCCATATAAATTTCAACATGATAGAGCCAGCGGTTCGCCCTGCGCATGCGCTAACGTGAAATTCTTCAAACACGCATAACTTTCGCAATTATGTATAATGGACGTAATGTATTATGGACGTAATGTTATGTAATATGTATATTTCATGTAATGTTATGTAATGTTATGTTATGTAATGTAATGTTATGTAATATGTATATTTCACGTTATGTAAGGTTATGTAATGTTATGTAATGTAATGTTATGTTATGTAATGTAATGTAATGTAATGTTATGTAATGTAATGTAATGTTATGTAATGTAATGTTATGTAATGTTATGTAATGTAATGTAATGTTATTTTGCTTCCGAGTCTGTTCTATTTTATAATGGGTCACTCTGATTGTGACGAGGATGCTCCTGTGCCATCACCTTGGCAGTGTATTTTCTTTTACGTTTCAAGGTGCGTAGATTCCAAAAATGCAATGTCCGTCCGCCGTATCATCCATATCTACTTACTCTTTTAGGCCTAAAAAATTCGTTCTTTCGCACACACACTCCACTTGGGGTTGTGTCCCGAAACTTGGCAACCCGATCGGGATTATACTCAGGAGTGTTATGGGTGAAAAATGGGTATAAAATAGGTATTTTTTGTGTTTGGGTAACATGAGCTTTTGAGGTAGGTACCTATCGTTTTCCATATTTTTTAGGACGAGAAGACCGAATCTGAAGTCGATTTTGACCAAAGAGTGGAAAATTGATGTTTAACGAAGTTTCACCTTAAACTTACGTTAAATTTTGGTCTAAAGTCGTCGTTCTTCCGCACACAGTTTGGGTCCCACTTGGGAACACATTTGGGTCCTAGTTGTGCTCCAAAGCTCGGCAGCCCGATCGGAATACACCCAGGGGTGTTATGGGAGAAAAATGGGTGTGAAAATAGGGGTTTTCGAGGTTTTGGTGAACACGAGCTTGTGATGTATCTATAGGTGGGTCAACAAGTCAAAGTGCGAACCTGAACTCAACTTTTATTAGAAACGTAACTTTTCAGGTAAACAATCTAACAGGTGTAAAACGGGACGAACAAAAAAATATAAAAAATTAACTGTAGGCCGCTACAGATCACCCCCCTCCCTAATAACAATGATAACTTTGGAATTTTGTAGGAAACCTAACAACTCTTCCTGATCTTGTATGGTATGGCTGCCGTGGTGGGGATGATTGTGGAATGGGGAAATGAGGCGGTGTTTGCTGCACTGGGGTAGAATGTGTAGGTTGCTCAAATGGCTGTTTTGGGGTGAAATGGTCTTCTTGCAGCGCTAGAGTGTCTGGAGTGGGGTCATTGTTTGTTGTGAATGCTGGTTTGAGACGATCCATTGAGATTTGTATTTCTTTTCCTTTTACTATAATTTTGAACGTCTTCTCCCTCTGTTCCGTGACTTCATAAGGACCATCGTAAGGTGGCCGTAGTGTACTGCGTATACCATCAAATCGCACGAAAACGTGGGAAGCCGTTACCAGTTCAGGGTGGATGAAAATGGCCTTGCGCCCATGCCACCTTGTCGGTTGGGGTTTGAGTGTGTCCATCACGTGCCGTAACCCTTCAACAAACTCATGCGATGGGGCTGAAATGGGGGAGTCACCAAAGAATTGGCCCGGAAGTCGCAGCGTGGTTCCATATACCAGTTCTGCTGCACTGCATCCAATGTCTTCTTTCAGCGACGAACGCATTCCTAGCAAAACCAGCGGCAAAACATCGACCCACCGCTTGGTGTTATGGCATCTGATGGCCGCTTTCAGTTGTCTGTGCAGGCGCTCCACTAGTCCGTTTGCCTTTGGGTTGTATGCAGACGTGAAGCTGTGTGAAATCCCTAGAGTAGAGGTGAGCTGCTTAAATAGGGAACTGTCAAATTGGCGACCTCTGCCCGAAGTTATTTTGCAAGGGATTCCAAACCTACTGATCCAATGCGCGCAAAACGCCTGTGCCACTGTAACCGCTTTGCAATCGGATACAGGTATGACCTCTGGCCATCTGGTGAACCGATCTACACTGGTTAGCACGTACATGTATCCCTGAGATGGAATCAATGGGCCAACAAGGTCCACATGGACATGGGAGAAACGATCGCTGGGTGACTGGAATTCTCCTAAAGCGCTGTGGGTGTGTCTTTGCACCGTGTTCCGCTGACAGTCGTTGCCAGCCAGTACCCATGCTTTACAATCTTTGGCCACCGAGGGCCAGATGTACGTTTGACTGAGTGACTTGTGTGTTGCTCCACCACCAGGGTGTGACAAGCTGTGCACTGAGTCAAAAACTCGACGCCTACAACTTGGAGGAATGTATGGTCGTACAAAACCAGTCAAGACATCACAATACACAGGAGTGTTTGAGTTAGCAAACTGAATCTGCTTCCACTGCAATGACGAATCATTTGGGAGACCCTCTTTGCACTGTGCCTTGGCTAACTCGGAATAATCGATCGTCCATGGGGCGACAGCTTCGATTCGTGACAAACGATCTGCTACTATGTTGTCTTTTCCAGAAACATGTTGAATGTCAGTAGTGAATTAGCTAATGAAATCGAGATGTCTAACTTGTCTCAGTGTTGCTTTGTCTGGCTTCTGGTGGAATGCGTAGCTAAGAGGCTTATGGTCAGTGTACAGTGTGAAAACTCTTCCTTCCAACAAGTGCCTAAAGTATCGAATAGAATCGTGTGCAGCTAGAAGCTCTCTGCCGTAGGCACTGTAGCTTTGTTCTGTGGGGGGATAGTCTGTGTGAGAAGAAACTGATAGGTTGCCACTCTTCATCTACTTTCTGCTGGGCGCTGCCTCCAATAGCAACATTCAATACGTCAACCATAACTGACCAGGGAACGTCTGAACGAGGGTGCGTTAACATAGTTGCTGCCTGCAACTCGGCTTTGCACTGCTCAAATGCGCTACGACCTTCAGGATTCCACGCAATTTCAGAATTCGCTTTTCCCACCTGTCCTCGGAAATACCTAGTTAGAAGAGAGAGATGGTCAGCAGCTTTGGGAATTAAGCGACGATAAAAATTAAACATTCCCAGAAATCGCCTCAAGCCTTGAACATCCCTGGGTGGCTCACAATTTTGTATGGCTTCAACTCGTTTTGGAAGAGGTTTGATGCCCTCTGGGCACACGAGGTGGCCTAACAATTCTATTTCGGGCTTTCCAAATTCACATTTAGCAGGGTTGATTACGACGCCAAACTCCCTAAAGCGTTTGAAGAGAGATCCCTGAGATCTCTTAGGTGCTCTTCCTCAGACGAAGTGGCAATCAGATCAGTCAATGTATACACGGGCGTTCTGCAACCCGCGTGTCAACTCGTTCACAAATCTTTGAAAGGTTTGAGCTGCATTACATAAACTGAAAGTCATCTGAGGGAATTCAAAAAGTCCAAAAGGAGTAATAATCGCAATTTTTTTCAATATCCTCGGAAGCCATAGGGATCTGGTGGTATGCCCTCAGAAGGTCAATTTTGGTAAATATAGATTTGCCATGAAGATCTTGGACCATATCTTGTATATTGGGAAGTGGGTAACGATCAGGAACTACAAGACGATTTAGAGCGCGATAGTCTCCGCACGGCCTCCAATCACCAGTCTTTTTGGGTACCATATGTATATTGTCCAAGGGCTCTTAGATGGACGACAAATTCCCTGAGACACCATATAGTCAAACTACTTCTTGGCTATCTCGTACTTTTTAGAATCTAGTCGACGAAATTTGGCAGATATGGGAGGTCCAGAAGTAATAATGTGATGAACGACGTTGTGTTTAGGCTTGGCAGCAGTGAATGAGGGCCTAGTGATGTCCTTGAATTCAGCCAGAAGAGAATGATAGCAGGAGGATGAGCCATGGTCGTTATTACTGGCATACTGGGTTTACAAAGCTGTCCACTGGCTGAGAAGGAAGTGAGAGAATCATGTAAACGTTATAAACGTTGTAAACGCTGCAAATCAACTAAGAGACCATAGTGGGCCAAGAAATCTGCCCCAGTGATAGGCTTCGAAACATCCACAATGACGAATGGCCAGTGGAAAGATCGGCGCAAACCTAAATCAATCACAAGGAGTGATGTACCATAAGTCTTTATCTCAGTACCATTTGCTGCAAAGAGTTGGTACTTGGACGGTCGCTTTTTGTCTGAACCTGAATCGACAAGGAAAGACTTCTTGGAACTCTTGTCACCAGTGAAAAGGCGGCTACTTGTTTGGCCAGCTTCGCCTGCCGCATCTAACGATTGGCCTACTGGTTTTCCGATGGCTTATTCTGCTTGGAGTAACAACAAGAGGTTCAAAGTCTATAGCCTTGTCACCAAATCGAAAGTGATACCGGCATTGCCAAGTACCTGTGGCTAATTTGAGTCCTCTGTGGAAGGCTTAGATCTGGAACGTGAGTGCCTACAATTTCTGTATTGCAGTGAATCAAACCTACGAGTAAGCGCTTCAATTTTATTGGCCAGGTCATAGGCGGGATTATCATTAGGCTGAGAACGAGACGTACTTGCAACATTTATTGAAGCACATTCGGGTTTTGTGTCCGAAACCTCCATGATTTTATCAGCTAGGGGTACCAAAGTTTCTAAGCTAGCATTAGAGCTTACTGACAGAATCGCCCATGTATTCGTGGGAAGTTGTTGAGGCTATAAAGATTTCAAGACGTTATCGCACACTTTGTTGTTCGCCAAATCTTTCATTTCCCTGAGTAATTGGCTAGGTCGACGATCTCCAAGGGTTGTGTCTTTTAAGAGGCGTTGTAATTTCTTGTCTTCCGAATCCGAAAACGAGTCGGTGATCCTCGCCTTGATTGTTTCACACTTGTTCTGCACTGGAGGTGAGACAACAAGATCGCTGACTTGAGAAAGAATGCTTGAGTCTATTGAAGTTACAATACAGTCGAATCGGTCTTGGTAGTTGACAATGTGTTTCATTCGGAATTGCGCTTCACACTGACCAAACCAAATGGAAACATTGGCTTTCCAAAATGGAGGTGCGATGAAATTTATCGCCCGGATATTTTCTCTTGAGACCTCTGGGTCAAGTACAGGAACAGTTGCATCATGTACCGCATCCATGATCACGCCGACAATTTCTACTCCAAATGATCACGTCGGGGTCACCACTTTATAGGTGGGTCAACAACTCGAAGTGCGAACGTGAACTCAACTTTTATTGAACGTGAACTTTTCAGGTAAACAATCTAACAGGTGTAAAACGGAACGAACGAAAAAAATATAAAATACACTGCCAAGGTGATGGCACAGGAGCTTCCTCGTCACAATCAGAGTGACCCATTATAAAATAGAACAGACTCGGAAGCAAAATAACATAACATTACATTACATTACATACCATTACATAACGTGAAATATACATATTACATAACATCACATTACATAACATTACATGAAATACACATATTACATAACATTACGTCCATAATACATTATACGTCCATTATACATAATTGCGAAAGTTATGCGTGTTTGAAGAATTTCACGTTAGCGCATGCGCAGGGCGAACCGCTGGCTCTATCATGTTGAAATTTATATGGGACCTCAATGGGCCCTACCCGCTTAATCCCTGAGAATTACATTGAAATTGGGTGAAATCTTTGGTTACTACGGCTGTAACAAGGAAATTGAATCTATTTCACGCCAGCGCATGCGCAGAGCGCACCGAGGGCCCGATCATGCTGAAATTCATACTGGAACTCACTAGGCCTTGTCCAAACAACCCTTGAAAATTTGAGCGAAATTGAATCAAAAATGTGAAAGTTATGCGTGTTTGTTGAATTTAACGTTAGCGCATGCGCAGGGCGTACCGCTGTATCAATCATGTTGAAAATTGTATGGGACCTCAAGGGGCCTTATCCGCACCATCCCTCAAAATTTGAGCTGAATCAATTCAAAATCGTGGAAGTTATGGCTGTAACAAGGAAATGCGGACAGACAGACTCACAGACCCACAGACCGACAGACACGGAACCAAATTTGTTCAGTAGACTTTGAAACGCAAAATGCAAGTGGAAATTTTGATTTCTGAAGACAAAAATTTTTTGGCTCACGAAAGTGAACACAAGGCTTCCGCTGCTTCGCAGACTCGGAAGCAAAATTAACTGTAGCAATATAATATATAATATATAATAGCAAAATAAACCCATGTGACAAGGACTTTGCAGCGTTTTTCATGATTAAAAACGCTGCGAAGTCCTTATCACATGTGTTTATTATTCTATTGGACATACCTAAAGATATGTGGCTGTTCATTTATTGTTTCTTTCGTATGCTTTACTTGAAATAACTATTTTGCTTCCGAGTCTGCGAGGCCAAAAAATTTTTGTCTTCAGAAATCAAAATTTCCACTTGCATTTTGCGTTTCAAAGCCTACTGAACAAATTTGGTTCCGTGTCCGTCGGTCTGTGGGTCTGTGAGTCTGTCTGTCCGCATTTCCTTGTTACAGCCATAACTTCCACGATTTTGAATTGATTCAGCTCAAATTTTGAGGGATGGTGCGGATAAGGCCCCTTGAGGTCCCATACAAATTTCAACATGATTGATCCAGCGGTACGCCCTGCGCATGCGCTAACGTTAAATTCAACAAACACGCATAACTTTCACAATTTTGATTAAATTTCGCTCAAATTTTCAAGGGTTGTTTGGACAAGGTCTAGTGAGTTCCAGTATGAATTTCAGCATGATCGGACCCTCGGTGCGCTCTGCGCATGCGCTGGCGTGAAATAGATTCAATTTCCTTGTTACAGCCGTAGTAACCAAAGATTTCACCCAATTTCAATGTAATTCTCAGGGATTAAGCCGGTAGGGCCCATTGAGGTCCCATATAAATTTCAACATGATAGAGCCAGCGGTTCGCCCTGCGCATGCGCTAACGTGAAATTCTTCAAACACGCATAACTTTCGCAATTTTGTATAATGGACGTAATGTATTATGGACGTAATGTTATGTAATATGTATATTTCATGTAATGTTATGTAATGTTATGTTATGTAATGTAATGTTATGTAATATGTATATTTCACGTTATGTAATGTAATGTAATGTTATGTTATTTTGCTTCCGAGTCTGTTCTATTTTATAATGGGTCACTCTGACATTGTGACGAGGAAGCTCCTGTGCCATCACCTTGGCAGTGTATTTTTTGTTGGTTTCTACCAATTGCGGGCCCCAAAAACTCGAATTAGGCTCCTACTTTTGACAAATTATCTTTGATAATTGATAGTGCCATTTAATTGTGTTGACTCACATGATGACACAACTTCTAGTGTTATCATACAAATTTATGGCAAGTTCAGACAATTTCCCAGGTTTTTGGCTCATAAAAAATAATTTGGGAGCTAAAACTTCGTAAGAACCTCAATTTTCCACTCTTCGGTCAAAGTGACTTTATATTCGGTCTCCTCGCCCTAAAAAGCATGGAAAACGATACAACACCAGCTCATGTTACTAAAACACCAAAAAACGCCTTGTTGTGAGTCCCTCCCGGAACTACAACCACCAATGTTAAGTTCTCGCTAATATTAAGAAGCCAAGTTAAGATGCTGTGAAATAAACAGTACGAGTGGGGCAAGGGAAGCAGGATCCGGTGCACAACCTGGAGCCCCACCACCCCGGTGGAGGCTTCAGAGTCTATATAACCCCGGATCCTGCGCCATTTTCGCCATTCTACGCTATCCTCTAGCCGATGACTATTCTCTCTCATTCCTCACCTCCTCTCTCTCCTATTCAACACTAAAAGATCGGTGGAGGTTCGCCATTAACCGCACAACTCACATTTTCCACATTCACCTCAAATTCACACACACAAATTTCATCAGAACATGGTGGAGGTTTCGCCCTTAACCAGAACTGGTGAAATACACTAAAGATCGGTGGAGGTCCGCCCTTAACCGCACACACATATTCATCCTAAATTCACACACACACAAATTTCATCAGAACATGGTGGAGGTTTAGCCCTTAACCAGAACTGGCGAAATACACTAAAAGATCGGTGGAGGTCCGCCCTTAACCGCACACACATATTGCTCACAAATTCACACACTCCAAATTTCATCAGAACATGGTGGAGGTTTCGCCCTTAACCAGAACTGGCGAAATTCACTAAAAGATCGGTGGAGGTCCGCCCTTAACCGCACACATACATTCCTCACAAATTCACATACTCAAATTTCATCAGAACATGGTGGAGGTTTCGCCCTTAACCAGAACTGGCGAAATTCACTAAAAGATCGGTGGAGGTCCGCCCTTAACCGCACCACACCAGAACACGCACGACAAATTTACTCCAATTTTACATCCAAATTCCAACAAATTACAACATCCAAATTCCAACATCAAATTCCAACATCCAAACTACCTCCACCTCTCATGGTGAATTTTAAACACACATAAATTCACCATAGAGGTAACCACCGACGTTCCCGCTTCCTTCTCATCATGGAGTCTTCAGACGATCGCTCACCCCCCCTCTTGACGCCCCCATCCACCCTGCCGACCGCTGCGACACCACCCGCCGACGTCATGACCGCTGCGTCCGCCCTCCCCGTCTCACTGCCGCCTTTCTGCACGCATGACCCCACCCTTTGGTTTTTTCAAGTGGGCGCCGCCTTCTCCACCGCCGCCGTTCGCAGCCAAAAGGTCCGCTACTCCAGAGTCATTTCGCTTCTCCCCTATGACATTCTGCTGCAGACTTCCGACATCGCCTCTGACGGTACCACCCCCTACGACGACCTCCGCAACCGCCTAACCTCTCTGTATCAACCGTCGAAATTCACCCGCATCGCAGCGCTGTCGCAGCCCCAGCACCTCGGCGACCTGAAACCGTCCCACCTCTTCCGTCGCTTGCGTCACCAACTCAACGACGTGGTGACGTCAGACGTCACCCGCACCTTCTGGCTCCGGGCTCTTCGCTCCTCCGTCCAGATCGCCCTGGCGAGCCACCTCGACGCCGCCGACGACGATCTCCTCCGTTTGGCCGACACCATCCACGACGGCCAAACGGTCTACGGTCGGCGAGGTACGCCACTCCAACCCTCGCCCACCCTCCTCCGACCACCGCAGGAAACGCTCCGTCTCCTCCGATCGCAGGGCCCGCTCCCCCTCCGCCGATCCTCGCCTTTTTTAAGCCGCCGGGAAACGACACAGCCCGTCGGTAAATCCGGCGGGCCCCCCTCCACGTACCCTCGGGGGGGGACCACCGACTATCCCCCCCCCCCCCCCCCGCGGCCATCGCCTCCGCCACAACATACGCCGACGCCGTCCGCACGACCCGGACGACGCCACCTTCCCAACACACCGACGGCTGCTTCAACGCCGCCGCCGACGCCGCCTGCCCGACCCGGACGACGCCATCAACACCCCTGCGCCGCAACCCACTCCTCGACGCTACTACGACGCCTCACCGCACCCACGACAACTCCGTCATTTCCTACGCTGACGCCGTCCGCACGAACCGGACGACGCTGCCTGCAACTCACCCCAACGGCTCCTTCCCCGGGGCCGCCGACGCCGTCCGCACGCCCCGGACGACGAAGCATCCAACCCCCCAACACCCCCGGCACCACGCCGCAGCCGCAACCTCCGCAGCCGCAACCTCCGCACCTGTCGCACCCGCAACTTCCGCACCCAACACAGCCGCAACCTCCGCAACCGTCGCAGCCGCAACCTCCGCACCCAACACAGCCGCAACCTCCGCACCCAACACAGCCGCAACCTCCGCACCCGTCGCAGCCGCAACCTCCGCACCCGACGCAGCCGCACCTGCCACAGCCACGACCACCCGACGCAAACGCGGCAACCGGCGCCACCGCAACGCCCCCACTGCGGCCGCCGCCGACGTCGCCCCCATGACCCGGACGACGCCGGACCACCAGCCCCCCGACCACGCCCACCTCAACAAACCCCACCACCATAAGAAGGTTTCCTTCACCACCGACACAACCCCCACCCTCACAGACGCCCCTGAGGCGACACGCCCCTCGCCGGCCGCTGCACCAACGGACGCCGTCCACCCCCACTCCGCCCCTTCGCACCAACGCCTCTTCGTGTGATGCTAGAAGACGAATACCCCCTTCCTCGTCAACACCGGGGCGGCCCTCTCGATATTTCCCAACTCCCTTCTCCGTCGGCAGGCGGGCTGCAACCGCCAACTGCTCTACGCCACCAACGGGACCTCCATCCCCTTGTATGGCAACTATACCTTTACCCTACACCTAGGTAAAGTAGCATACGAGTGGATATTCACCGTGGCGGACGTGGAGAAGCCCATCTTGGGGGCCGACTTCCTCGCATATTTCGGCCTCCAAGTGGACGTCAAGCACGAGCGCCTGCTTGACCCCTCCACAAAAACCAACCTCCACGGGTGTATCAGTTCGGTATCTCCAACCGACCGCACCATCAACCTCCTCTGGACTTACAAATCCAGACCCCGCCCCTTCACCCACCTCCAAACTGTCCTCCATCACATCGAGACAACAGGGCCTCTCCGCCAAAGCCCGCCGCCTTCACCCCCTCCAACTCCAACAAGCACGTGATCATTTTAACAAACTCATGGGGGACGGTATCGCCCGCCCCTCCAACTCCCCATGGGCGTCGCCCCTCCACGTGGTGCAAAAACCCGATGGAGGGATCCGGCCGTGTGGGGACTATCGCCGACTTAACACCCGAACCACCCCGGACCTGTACAATGTCCCCCACCTCCGGGACTTTTCATCACACCTCCACGGCGCCACCATTTTCTCGACCATGGACATCGCCCAAGCCTTTCACCACATCAATATACACCCTCCCGACATCCCCTAGACAGCGATCATAACCCCCTTCGGGTTATTCAAATACGTGAAAATGGGGTTCGGCCTCCGCAACGCCGCCCAGACTTGGCAGAGGTATATGGATCAGATCCTCCGGGGGCTCCCCTTCGTCTTTTGCTTTCTCAATGACGTCCTGATCGCTTCTCGCTCCCCGGAGGAACACCACGCCCACCTCCGCCAAGTCTTGGACATTTTCGCTGCGGAGGGCCTCACCATCAACATGGATAAGTGCGTCATCGCGCAACCCACTGTCCGCTGTCTTGGCCACGTAGTCTCCGCCTCCGGCAGGAGCGTAGCGTGGCTCTGGAATGGAGGGTACCGCACTCCATCCCCCCCCCCCCCCCCCCCCGCAAAATATCCCAAGTCTCCTACTGAATTTACCTACGCACATTATTCACTTCAACCAAGACAGAAAAGTAAAGCAGTTCTTAGCAAGCTATTTCCTCAAGGGAATTGTACAGTGTTAATAGAGATATTTGAAAATCCGGTACTCCATGAATTTGTTTCAGTTGAAAACAGCAAGCACGGAAAACAGTACAAAAAATTATTGGAACTACAGCCGGATAGCCATTGATACCTATTGTAGTTTTCGGTTGAAAAATATCACGATTACGTTCTTTTACGACTGCCGACAGGTTTGGAAGCGGGGAAGTTGAACGGCCCAACCTGATGATCTCACATTTCTGTACAAAATTACGTGAACTGAACGATCAACTAACTAAGGAACAATTCACGCAACATCTATCCATTTTCGAAGCGGAAAGCAGCAAAAAAGTCGCGTAAAAAACAAGTTGACACTATCAAGAAAACGATGGAGTGAAACAAAAACGAACAATAAACCAAGCCACAAAAACGAACAACACAGAACCTTCCGACATAACCATTCAACTTCGGGCTCCTAAACAAATCAATTATACCTACCAGCTTCGATAGCATCGAGAAAATCAGGCGTGATCACGAGAGTACTACAGAACCGCACAAACCGTGCGGTGACTCGCTGACTTGACTACCACTAGAAACTACACACACACACACCGAACCATCATTGTGAAGACGAGGAGACACACTGACACACGGGCTCGGCCAATGGCCTTTTGTCACCGCAATGGAGGCGCGGTACCCCAAACCCACCATCATTCCATGCGTCATTTCTGCTTCAATCGATACTGATCTATCACTTCTATCCATCAGTTTGTAGTATCGATTCAGACAAAGAAGTCATCGATCTCTGATTTGAACCTACCACGAAGAATCGATGAAAATGGTTTTTAATCGAATCCATCAGAATGCGCCCAAATTCAACTTTTCGGATTTTTATTCTTTGTGTAGGTACCTTTTTTCTTCTTTTCGTCAGGGGTACCGCCGCTACCCGCGGTACCCCTGAATCTACGCGCCTGGCCTCCGGCATCATGCCTCTCCCCGACAAGGTGAAACATCTCACCGAGTTTCCCCCGCCACGTACCGCCACGGAGCTATGGCGGTTTCTGGGGATGATTAATTTCTACCGGCAGCACATCAAGCATGCCGCCCAACACCAGAAACCGCTCGTGGCGGCCATCCCCCAACCAGCCCGCAAAAACGATCGCCGCCCCATCAACTGGACACCCGAACTCGGCGCCGCTTTCACCACCTGCAAAAATGACCTCACAGCTGCCGCTCTTCTTGCCCACCCCAACCCCCACGCCCCCCTCTCCATCATGACCGACGCCTCCGATTGGGCCATCGGAGCAGTCCTCCAGCAACACACTGGCGCCACCCCCCAGCCCCTGGGATTTTTCTCCAAAACCCTCTCCCCCCGACAGCAAAAATATTCGACATTCGACAGAGAACTCCTCGCCATCCACGAAGCCATCCTTCACTTCCGGGACTTCGTGGAGGGCCGGCAGTTCTCTGTCATTACTGACCACAAACCCCTGGCCCACGCCCTTCTCCAGAGTCGTAAAACCGCCTCCCCTCGCCGCCTCCGGCAGTTAGAATTTATTTTTATCGGGCAGTTCACGTCCGATATCCGCTATCTGCCGGGGAGAACTGTGTGGCGGACGCCCTCTCCCGCCCCACACCCGCGCCAGTGGAGGAGCTGCTCCCCTTCCCCTCCCCACCCGTCATCACCGCCCACCAACTCCCCGATTCGGACCCCGCCCTCACCATTTTGATCTCCGCCGAAAAACTCGAACAACTACCGCCCCCCAACCTCTGGTGTGACGTAACGGCCGACACACCCCGCCCTTACGTCCCACCGGACCTCCGGCGGCAGATGTTCGACCACTATCACGCCCTCCACCACCCCGGCATCCGCGCCAGCCGAGACCTTATTAAATCGGGGTACTTCTGGCCACACATGAATACGGATATCCGGAATTGGGTCCGTGAGTGCCAGAAGTGCCAGCTCTTTAAGGTCTCGGCGTCGCCCACCGTTTCCCCCCACCCCATCGAGGACGCGTTGCCGTGGGAGCACGTCCACCTGGACATCGCAGGACCCCTTCCCCCCTCGGAGGGAAAACGGTACTGCCTCACCATGATCGACCGTGGGACAAATTGGGTCGAGTGCATCCCACTCGCCCATATTTCCGCGGACGCCGTCGCGACCGCGTTCCTCACTAACTGGATCGCCCGCTACCGCTGCCCGCGGAATATCACGGTCGATCAGGGGAGGCAGTTCGAATCCGCCCTTTTTACCGAACTCCTACGCTCCCTCGGCATCGCCAAAATCCGCACCACCCCGTATCACCCTCAGTCGAACGGCAAGAAAGAGCGGTGGCACCTCGTCCTGAAGCAAGCGATCCCCACCTCTGCATCAACCCCCACCTGGACGAAACATCCACCGACCATGCAACAACCTCTGTGCTCCACATCACCTCCGTCTCCGTTTCCGGGCCTCGAGTCGCCTCCGCCCGTCTACCCGGACTTCGACTCGGACCCGGTGATCGCCGCCATCCTAAGCGACGTTTTCGCCCACGCCCCTCTCTCGCCTATCCGTCAGTCTCCCGAGCCCCTTCAACCGCTTTATTTTCCTCCGCCACGGATCACCGGACTACCTCCCCGGCCCCGGCAGTTACGACTACCCCGGTGGGCCGTCCTCCTCGAGTTGGAAATCGCACAGGCCACCGGGGTACACGAGCCGTACACCCCGACGGACCCCCGCATACCCGCAACCGCACCTACTCCCCCGCAACCACCCTCTACTACCCCCCCCCCACAACCACCGATGCATCCGGCGGCCCCAACGGCCCCCCAACAGCCTCCCCGCCCCCCAAAACTGCCGGGGACATCCACAATAGCCTCCGCCGGGCGCGTCCGGCTTGGGAGATGCGAGAGGCGGCGACACAACGGCCTGGAGGCCCAGATTAACCGCCCCGCCCGTCAGTCTCACGGCGGAGCCTCGGGACGTTTGAGTGCCGTTTGTCACAATACTCACACACGGCACCCAAACCCCCCATGCACATTCGCACATTTCTACTTTGTATATATCGCTACTTGCAATTCATTAAATTTTTTATACATCACACTGTACTGATATACTTCTGCCACTCTACAATGTTACTCATCCACTGTTGTATATATCACACCGCACTATTCATGCACCTTGTATATATCGCTCCTCGCATTTCATTCACTGTTCTATATATCGCACTGCACTATCCTACTATACTACTGTCACCTTATAATGTAAATAGCCCTAAGCGCCCCGCACCATTCATGCACTTTGTATATATCGCCCCTCACAATTCATTCACCATTGTATACATCGCACTCTACTATACTACTATACTATAATGTAACTAGCCCTAAGCGCCCCGCACAATTCATGCCCTTTGTATATATCGCTCCTCTCACTTCATTCACTCTTGTATATATCGCACTATCCTATACTACTATACTATTGTCACTCTATACTGTAACTAGCCCTAAGTCACCCTTTATGTATCTCGTCAATTTTCCTAAGCCACTCAAGTATCACCTAGTTTTAAGTCGCCTTCAACGCCCACCCTGTTTGCCGTAGCCCTCAGCTCTTGTACTCTCTTTTATTATCTTGCCTTCCGCACCCCTCCTGTTTGTCGTAGCCTTAAGCTCTTGTCATCATTTTTGCCCGCCCTCAGCACTCATCTTGTTTGCCATCGCCTTCAGCCTCTGTAAACCTGCGCCTTCAGCCCCAGTACTGTTTTCCATAGCCTTCAGCTTCTGTAACTCTGCGCCCTCAGTCTCCTCAAACTTGTTTCTTTTTTCGCACGAACTGGGGGGACCTCTGTTGTGAGTCCCTCCCGGAACTACAACCACCAATGTTTAAGTTCTCGCTAATATTAAGAAGCCAAGTTAAGATGCCGTGAAATAAACAGTACGAGTGGGGCAAGGGACGCAGGATCCGGTGCACAACCTGGAGCCCCACCACCCTGGTGGTGGCTTCAGAGTCTATATAACCCCGGATCCTGCGCCATTTTCGCCATTCTACGCTATCCTCTAGTCGATGACTATTCTCTCTCATTCCTCACCTCCTCTCTCTCCTATTCAACACTAAAAGATCGGTGGAGGTTCGCCCTTAACCGCACAACTCACATTTTCCACATTCACCTCAAATTCACACACACAAATTTCATCAGAACATGGTGGAGGTTTCGACCTTAACCAGAACTGGTGAAATACACTAAAGATCGGTGGAGGTCCGCCCTTAACCGCACACACATATTCATCCTAAATTCACACACACAAATTTCATCAGAACATGGAGGAGGTTTCGCCTTTAACCAGAACTGGCGAAATACACTAAAAGATCGGTGGAGGTCCGCCCTTAACCGCACACACATATTCCTCACAAATTCACATACTCCAAATTTCATCAGAACATGGAGGAGGCTTCGCCCTTAACCAGAACTGGCGAAATTCACTAAAAGATCGGTGGAGGTCCGCCCTTAACCGCACACATACATTCCTCACAAATTCACATACTCCAAATTTCATCAGAACATGGAGGAGGCTTCGCCCTTAACCAGAACTGGCGAAATTCACTAAAAGATCGGTGGAGGTCCGCCCTTAACCGCACCACACCAAAACACGCACGACAAATTTACTCCAATTTTACAACATCCAAATTCCAACAAATTACAACATCCAAATTCAAACATCAAATTCCAACATCCAAACTACCTCCACCTCTCATGGTGAATTTTAAACACACATAAATTCACCATACGCCTATTTTTTCACCCATAGCATCCCTGGGTCAATTCCGATCGAGGTGCAAAGCTTCGGGACAAAACTAAGGCTCAAATGGAGCCAGTGGGCGAAAGAACGAATTTTTTAGACGGAAAATAGAGTAGATATGGATGATACGGCGGACTGACATCGCATTTAGGTTTATTGTTCTGTGCATAAAAAAACTACGTATTCGCTCAGCAAAATATTTTTATAACACCCCCTCAAAATCTACGTTTCAAGGTGCGTAGATTCCAAAAATTCCAATGTCAGCCCGCCGTATTACCCACATCTACCTACTCTATTTTCGGTCTAAAACATTCGTTCTTTCGCACACAGGCTCCATTTGGGCCCTAGTTGCGTCACGAAAATTTACAGCCTGATCGTAATATACCCAAGGGTATTATGGGTGAAAAATGGGTGTAAAAATAGGGATTTTCGGTTTTTAGTAACATGAGTTTGTGAGGTACCTATCGTTTTCCTTGTTTTTCAGGACGAGAAGACCGAATATTTAGTCGATTTTGACCAGAGTGGAAACGTCGGTCTTACGCAAACAGTTTGAGTCCCATCTGGGAAAACATTTGGGTCCTAGTTGTCCTCTTAAGCTCGGCAGCCCGATCGGAATACACCCAGGGGCGTTATGGGGAAAACATGGGTGTGAAAATAGGGTTTTTTGAGATTTTAGTTAACATCAGTTTGTGAGGTTCGTTTTCAGTGTTTTCTAGGGCAAGGAGACCGAATATGAAGTCGATTTTGACCAAAGAGTGAAGAACTGAGGCTGTAAAGAAGGTTCAGCTCCCAAAATTTGTTTTTTATGAATCAAAAACCTGGAAAATTGTCTGAAGTCACCATAAATTTGTATAATAACACTAGAAGTAGTATCATCAGGTGAATCAAGACAATTAAATGGCACTATCAATGATCAAATATAACTTGTAAAAAAAGAGCCTAATTCGAGTTTTTGGGGGCGAAAATTGGTGGAAACCATCAAAAACAGCTATTGCTCATGAAAGCAACCATAAATCAACAGCCAACATTTCTGCAGGTAAGTCCAATAGAATAATAAACCCATGTGACAAGGACTTTGCAGCGTTTTTGGAATCTACGCACCTGAGACGTAAAATAAAACATTTTAAGGGGGTGTTACAAAATTTTTTTGCTGAGCGAATACATGGGTGTATTATTCACAGGATAATAAACCAAAAGTGGATCAAATTTGCATTTTGAAGGTCATGAATTGCTAATACTCATCAAAAATAGCCGAAAGGTTCTGCAAATTCATCACAACACTGTTGGTGAATCGAGATAAAACAATACTATTTCAATATATAGTAAAAATCTTTCAACTGATAGTAAAGATCATGAGGTTATACTGTACGTATGACTTTAATCATTTTAGACTTCATGTCACTAAAATCTCATTCCTTCCTTAGTGTTCATACTTTTATAAAAAATAAGTGCATCGTTAGGGAGAGCGTTAAATTTACATTAGGACAGGGACCAGAAAATATTTTGAAATACGGTTGTAATAACGACCGATAATGTAGCCGCATGTTAAGACGCTGCAAATTATTACGCAACCGTCCATTATTTACCTGTATACATCCCCCTTCTGCGTAGATCACTGTTTTCTGTGGTCAATACCTACCCTCGTGCTCCCCCCAGGAAAGCCCTAAATCGAGTACTGGAGCCGACCCGGGAATTACAGTTTCATAAAAATGCGCGGGCGTCAATACTTCAATAATTAATAATTTGTGGTTATTCATGAATCACAACGTTTTTTCAAGTACAAAACAGGTGTACCTATCAACAAAATCATTCATTTGATGAATGAAATAATATCACAGAACAACCAACCTATTTCAGACAGCCATGCGTGTTTATTATCAGGTGTTCCCTAGCAATGATATCTGGGCCGGATTTATACCGTTTCATTCACGATCATGTTGAGGAAGCTTTTCGGTGCAAACGAACGGCTGGACGTGCTTTGGATGGCCTGCTAAAATTCTTTAGTTCAAGATTAACTTAAAAACGTAAAAAAACAAAACAGAAACAAAACAAAAAACAAACAGACTCGGAAGCAAAATAACATAACATTACATTACATTACATTACATTACATAACATTACATAACGTTAAATATACATATTACATAACATTACATTACATAACATTACATAACGTTAAATATACATATTACATAACATTACATTACATAACATAACATTACATGAAATATACATATTATACATAACATGACTTCCATAATACATTACGTCCATTATACATAACTAGCCTGACCGCTCGCTTCGCTCGCTATCCGACATTCGCTGTACGCAGTATCGTGGAACCAACAACGACGGAAAAATCCCATACCCTACCGGGTATTTGTGCCCAATTTTATCAAAATCCGTCAAGCCATTCAGGAGTTGACCATGGTCGACCATATTTCCGCTATGGTCAGGGAATTAAAAATGCGCCTACGTTCAACTTGGGAGGCTACCGGATATTGGTGCCAAATTTGGTCGATATCCGTTGAGCAATTCGGGATTCGACCATGGAGGGGCCCATGGATGCGCTAAGGTCGACCGCGGGGGTAGTCCGAAGGGTCGATCGTAGATAGAATTTCACGTAGATTACGAATACGCGATAAAAAATAGGGGTTACCATTTCAATTAACGAAGTTGACCATGGTCGACCATAGTTCCGCTATGGTCAGGGAATTAAAAATGCGACGTTGCACAACTTGGGAGCCTACTGGATACTCGTGCCAAATTTGGTCGATATCCGTCAAGCCATTCAGGAGTTGACCATGGTCGACCATAGTTCCACTATGGTCAGGGAAATAAAAATGCGCCTACGTTCAACTTGGGAGGCTACCGGATATTGGTGCCAAATTTGGTCGATATCCGTTGAGCAATTCGGGATTCGACCATGGAGGGGCCCATGGATGCGCTAAGGTCGACCGCGGGGGTAGTCCGAAGGGTCGATCGTAGATAGAATTTCACGTAGATTACGAATACGCGATAAAAAATAGGGATTACCATTTCAATTAACGAAGTTGACCATGGTCGAGCATAGTTCCGCTATGGTCAGGGAATTAAAAATGCGACGTTGCACAACTTGGGAGCCTACTGGATACTCGTGCCAAATTTGGTCGATATCCGTCAAGCCATTCAGGAGTTGACCATGGTCGACCATAGTTCCGCTATGGTCAGGGAATTAAAAATACGACGTTGCACAACTTGGGAGCCTACTGGATATTCGTGCCAAATTTGGTCGATATCCATTGAGCAATTCGGGATTCGACCAAGGAGGGGCCCATGGATGCGCTATGGTCGACCGCGGGGGTAGTCCGAAGGGTCGATCGTAGATAGAATTTCACGTAGATTACGAATACGCGATAAAAAATAGGGGTTACCATTTCAATTAACGAAGTTGACCATGGTCGACCATAGTTCCGCTATGGTCAGGGAATTAAAAATGCGACGTTGCACAACTTGGGAGCCTACTGGATATTCGTGCCAAATTTGGTCGATATCCGTTGAGCAATTCGGGATTCGACCATGGAGGGGCCCATGGATGCGCTATGGTCGACCGCGGGGGTAGTCCGAAGGGTCAATCGTAGATAGAATTTCACGTAGATTACGAATACGCGATAAAAAATAGGGGTTACCATTTCAATTAACGAAGTTGACCATGGTCGACCATAGTTCCGCTATGGACAGGGAATTAAAAATGCGACGTTGCACAACTTGGGAGCCTACTGGATATTCGTGCCAAATTTGGTCGATATCCTTTGAGCAATTCGGGATTCGACCATGGAGGGGCCCATGGATGCGCTATGGTCGACCGCGGGGGTAGTCCGAAGGGTCGATCGTAGATAGAATTTCACGTAGATTACGAATACGCGATAAAAAATAGGGGTTACCATTTCAATTAACGAAGTTGACCATGGTCGACCATAGTTCCGCTATGGTCAGGGAATTAAAAATGCGACGTTGCACAACTTGGGAGCCTACTGGATATTCGTGCCAAATTTGGTCGATATCCGTCAAGCCATTCAGAAGTTGACCATGGTCGACCATAGTTCCGCTATGGTCAGGGAATTAAAAATGCGACGTTGCACAACTTGGGAGCCTACTGGATATTCGTGCCAAATTTGGTCGATATCCGTCAAGCCATTCAGGAGTTGACCATGGTCAGGGAATTAAAAATGCGACGTCGCACAACTTGGGAGCCTACTGGATATTCGTGCCAAATTTGGTCGATATCCGTCAAGCCATTCAGGAGTTGACCATGGTCGACCATAGTTCCGCTATGGTCAGGGAATTGAAAATGCGACGTTGCGCAACTTGGGAGCCTACTGGATATTCGTGCCAAATTTGGTCGATATCCGTCGAGCCGTTTGGCCGTGCATAGAAGGACAGACAGACAGACAGAGCGCATGCGCAGGGCGAACCGCTGGCTCTATCATGTTGAAATTTATATGGGACCTCAATGGGCCCTACCCGCTTAATCCCTGAGAATTACATTGAAATTGGGTGAAATCTTTGGTTACTACGGCTGTAACAAGGAAATTGAATCTATTTCACGCCAGCGCATGCGCAGAGCGCACCTAGGGTCCGATCATGCTGAAATTCATACTGGCACTCACTAGGCCTTGTCCAAACAACCCATGAAAATTTGAGCGAAATTGAATCAAAATTGTGAAAGTTATGCGTGTTTGTTTAATTTAACGTTAGCGCATGCGCAGGGCGTACCGCTGGATCAATCATGTTGAAATTTGTATGGGACCTCATGGGGCCTTATCCGCACCATCCCTCAAAATTTGAGCTGAATCAATTCAAAATCGTGGAAGTTATGGCTGTAACAAGGAAATGCGGACAGACTCACAGACTCACAGACCGACAGACACGGAACCAAATTTGTTCAGTAGGCTTTGAAACGCAAAATGCAAGTGGAAATTTTGATTTCTGAAGACAAAAATTTTTTGGCTCACGAAAGTGAACACAAGGCTTCCGCTGCTTCGCAGACTCGGAAGCAAAACAAGGAAAACAAAATACCCCACAAGCTCATGTTCACTAAAACCTTTTAAAAATAAAATAAATAAATAAAAAAACTTGAAAACCCCATTTTTCACCCGTAACACACCTGGGTGTATTCCGAAAAGGCTGCTGAGCTATTATATGGAGCTATATGGAGCACAACTAGGGCCCAAATGGAGCCTGTGTGCGAAAGAACGACGACTTCAGACCAATATTCCAGGTAAATTTAAGGCTGAAACGTTGTTAGAACCTCAATTCTTAGCTCGTTGGTCAAAATCGGCTTCATATTTCCTCCCCTTAAAATACATGGAAAACGATACATTACAAGCTCATGTTGCTTGTCACATGGGTTTATTATTCTATTAGACATACCTACAGAGATGTTGGCTGTTATTTATTGTTTCTTTCTTGCGCAATAATTATTGAAATCGCTATTTTTGATGGTTTCCACCAATTTTGGCCTCCAAAAACACGAATTAGGCTCCTACTTTTTTTTACAAATTATCTTTGATCATTGATAGTGCCATTGATACTACTTCCAGTGTTATTATACAAATTTATGGTGATTTTAGACAATTCCCCAGGTTTTTGACTCATTAAAAAAAGAATTTTGAGAGCTAAACCTTCGTTACAACCTCAGTTCTTCATTCTTTGGTCAAAATCAACTTCGTATTCTGTCTTTTCGCCCGAAAAAAACATGGAAAACGATACGTCACAAGCTCATGTTTACTAGAACCTCAAAACTATCTCGAAAACCCCCAATTTTTACACCCATTTCCCCCCATAACACCCCTGGGTGTTTTCTGTTCGGGCTGCCGAGCTTCAGATCACAACTAGGACCCAAATGGGGATCCAAACTGTATGCAGAAGAACGACGATTTTATGTCAAAATTTAACGTAAATTTAAGGCTGAAATTTCGTTAGAACTTCAATTTTCCACTCTTTGGTCAAGGTAGATTTCATATTCTGTCTCCTCGTCCTAATGAACATGGAAAACGATACATACATACTAAAACACCATGGATGATACGGCGGACGGATATTGCATTTTTGGAATCTACGCACCTTGAGAAACGCAAAAGAAAAAATTTTGAGGGGGGTGTTTTTTACCGAGCGAATACATAGGTACAATACAAAAGGTAAAATACAAACAAAAACGATACGTCACAAGCTCATGTTACTATAAAACACAAAAAACCCCTATTTTTACACCCATTTTTCAACCATAACACCCTTCGGTATATTGCGATCGGGCTGCATAGTTTTGGGACACAACTAGGGCCCAACTGGAGCCTTTGTGCGAAATAATGAATTTTTTAGACCGAAAATAAAGATAGATATGGATGATACGGCGTACAGCGGAAGGACATAGCATTTTTGGAATCTTAGCATTTAGCACCTTGAAATGTAAAAGAACAAATTTTGAGGGGGTGTTCAAAAAAATTTTGCGCAGCGAATATATAGGTGTATTATTCGCAGAATAATAAACCAAAAATCGCCCGAAAGGCTTGAAATGTTTCCACTGGCTATTATCTGACATTAACCCCGTTCAAATCGAGAAAACGTTCAAGGAAAAACGTCCTCGTGATCTCAGGTTTCTTTATAGGTACCTAGGTACCGAACCAAATTTATTCCATCTAGGCTCTAGGTGTCTACTGCTAGTCGGTTTGGTATCTTCACAATAAATTAGTCACGGTCAGTGGACATTCTAATCAAATGATTTCCAACAATATACCTGCCCACCCGTAAATGGGATACCAGCCTTCGAGTAGGTAACCCAGTGGGGCAGCCGAGGGGGGTTAGCGGGGGTCATAACTCCCCCATTGGCTCAAAAACTATCACAAAATTAAATTTTCACGAATCATAACAATAACAAAAGTAACAGAAACAAAAATACAACAATTCCGGATTAAACGGTAAATCAAACATGAATAAAATGTTAAATGATATTATGCTTATATCTGATTGCAAACAGGCAATGAATGATGAATATTTTACTTTTTTTTTTTATGATGGTGAATATTTTACGAGCAAGTAGAGGAGGTGGGTTGGGATGTGTTGTGTAGATTCCCCGACTTCCCTATAAAGGTCGCTTCATAATAGACCGTCACGAGACCGGCCCGTCACCGTGACGAGATACCAGCGGCCGAGATCGGTCGGTGACGGTCCGTGATTCCTGTTCACATCGGACCGAGTTTCATCCGTCGAAGAACAGTGCAAAGCATCAGTCGTTTGGGAAGTGAGAACTGAGCAAATAATAAGTAACGTCTAATATAAAAATATACACCTATTTCTTATCAGTTGTTTGACACTCCTCTCCAATTTATTTTAACTCCAGATGTTGTTCTTGAAATCAATGTCCATTTTGGATTGGAATTGGAGCGGAGGCTATGTCCGCACTTCCTCAATCAGCTTTTCCGTTACTCATGTTGAAGAGTAAAGAGTAACAGCAAACTGAGAGCAAACCTCACGGAAATGAAAAATGACGGCCGTCAAACCCAGCAGGATATTTGCCGTCAAGAAATTTCGAGATGACGGCGAGCGAACTGTGGGCGCCTCAACGTGGACCCATTTTCACCAATTTTAACCCCTTAAAAAGTCAAATTTGACCCACTCTAATTTTGTGAAAAACATTTATCATTGAAATAGTCCCTCTTTCTGTCGTGAATCACCATCACACACAATGCCAGGTGAATTAATATGAATTTTACCCCATAATACCAACTTTTGACCTCCAAAAATCAAAATCTGACCCCTATTCTGTATGAAAAACAACTGAAATGGTATTTTTCTGTCTTTACTCACCCTTCCATACCACTTTCAGTGATTTTTATATAATTTGTTCGCGACTTTAGCTAGTTTTACAAAGTTTTGGCCCCTAAAAACCCAAATTAGACTGTTCGAAAATTGCTTATCTTCGAACTCATCCTCCACGATTTCTTCGAGAGTCATCCAGTTCGTACCTCAACTAGGTGTCACCAGCTGTCTTATAATGTGAGGATGCTTAGCCAATTGGCTTCGGCTAGGTCTTTTCCCCTCCAACCACCGCTGGATTACCTGCTGGATGTGTGGTTGATCTTGTTGCAGGGTACCGTCAATGGGAATGATCTGTATGCTCTTCACAAGTGTACATCCAGCTCTTCTTTTATTTGACAATAATTACCATTATCTCCACAGGGCCTGTGGAAAAGTCCATCTGCGTTGGCATTTCACTCTTCCTTGCTGGATTTAAATGGAATAATAGTACAGTTGCTAAGTGTCAAGCGACTGCACTAACTGACCTTCGGGTTACTTGAGTGAAGTCAGCCAGACTAAGGCGGAATGATCGTTCCACAGTTGGAAATTATTACTGCTATGTAGATAGCAGTGAAAATGGACTACGGCTTGAACAATAGCCAGTACTTCATGTACAGCCACAAGATTAATTTGTCTCTCATGGGGAAAGAGTGAGCCAAAACTTGACCAAAAATTAATTATTTGAATCTGACTGATCTGCTGGAAAATACTTGAGCAGTTGGAATTACAAATTACATTAAAATTGACAGTTGGGGGCAACTGGATTGAGCCCGGAGGCAAGTGAGCAGGGACAAGCAATGAATGACAAGCAGTAGGCACAGACAGTACATGGGATGGGTCTTTAGCTGCAGATGGGATATTGTACCGGAAAACCCAACTCAGGCGTGTGAGCTGCTTAAAAAACCAACAAGCGGAAGACGCAGACAGGAGTGGTGACAAGACGAGTACCTACCTAGGCCACTTAGCTGCTGTACAGCAGTGAAGCGAGAACGAGCTTATGAGCTGTGCATGGAAGATCAGGTTCTGCTGATCCATTCATAGTCACATGGGTTGGTAATAATTTTTGCCTCCTAAGATATTATACCGACAATGTTGAGCTAAATGAAGCCGATAGATAACTGTGGTAACTGGTTCGGATTTTTTTTTCTCCCAGCCTACTTTGGCCACCTTCTTGAGTAACTATCTAATGACTGAAACCTCCAAATAAGACAAAACGCAATAGATCAACTTACCTACAACGTAATTTAGTGGACAGGGGGGGGGGGGGCTAAAAACGAGACCCAAAACAAATCCATGAAATCTTATCTTATATCTTATTCATATGGAATCTTATAGTTCGGTAGCAAACTAGAAGATAAACGTCCTGGCACACAAGTGATTTATTTTTAAAATCACAGAATTTCCCAACACCAGAAACTTCCAGTGCAAGCAGTCAGCACCCCATGTCATTCAAGGGGAAGCAACAAAACAACACACAATCTCCCCGCTAAAATGGAAAACTGGTAGCTTTCTAAAGACAAACTCAATTGAAATTCGTATTAGGTATATCTCTAACAATAGCAATTGGTGGAATTACATTAGTATAATTACAGATTATGAATTCGTACAAACAGATTACAACTAAATACAATTAAAAAAATTCTAATTATAAGCGTGGTTTTGGGTTTAATTTTCAATAATGAAGGAACCTTTGGAATTCAGCATAGAATAAAAATCAACCCTCCTCGATGGTTTCCGTTTCAATGTATATAGAATTCGAAAACGGAATATAAACATTTCAGTCCGTCCGCCGTACATCACACTTTCTTTATTTACCGCGAACCAATATTAAGCTGCGTTTACACTAGCGAAATTACAATTTCGCGAGGGAGTTTCGCTAGTGTAGACGTTGCCCCATCCCTGAATAATTGCGGGGTGAGGGCCCTCGCTGCGAGCCGGGGCTCAGTCGGTTTTTGTCCGCACATCAAAGGGTTTCGCACGTCGAGTTTCGCTTAGTGTAAACGTGGTCGACGCAGTTGCGCGAGGGACGAATCAAGAACAGTGCTTGCAGCTCATAATGTTGTTTCCATATTGGTTTCTTCCAAGGAATAATTGTGTGCTCCACCATCGTCAAGGGTGGCGACTTTTCTTCTTCCCTTTCTCGGTCAAAAATGCCACTGACATGACGGAAAACGCGGCTGGAGTGACAAAACAAGTTTCCATGTTGGTTGCAAAACCAGAACTGAAGGCGGCTCGCCCCACTAGCGCTATTTTTCATCCGAAATTGCAAAATTTCATCCGAAGCGAGTAAGTTTGGCCCGAGTGACTTTCGCGAGGGAGTTTCACTAGTGTAAACCCAGCTTTAGGTAGGTAGATCTAGTTGGTCTGCGAAGCATGGTGTGACTGTATGTCAACTCTAGGAATTGAAATTTTATGAACGCCATAGCTTGAAAACTTTCAATAGAAAGGTATGGTTTTTTGGCATTTATAAATTGATTCCGAACTTGGGCATTTTTTGAGACCACCCACAGCTATGTACGGCCAGCTTCCCCATTCCTTCACAGTAAAGCCCTGAGAAGCTAGCACCGAAAAACTTTGTCAACACGAGTGTGAACCATACAGTATACAACCAGACCAGATATCGTTGCCAACAAGATACAATTGCCAATAGCTGATTATAATCAGGCATGGCTTTATAAAATCGAGTTGGTTGTTCGGTGATATTATTTCATTTGAAGAAAGATGATTATTTTGGATTTTGTTGATAGGTATCTACTTTTTAACTTGAACAAATGTGGTTCGGTGTCCTTCTGTGTCTGCAAAACCCTTGCCACATGCTTAATTTCCACAATTCGAATCCCATTTTGCTGAAATTTGCAGGGTTCATGCAGGTTGGTCCCCAGATGGTACCCTATGGATTACAGAACGATTGGATCATGAGTAGGTACGGCCTCTGCGCATATGCAAACGGGAATCCAAAGCAATCAAGCTGTCATGAATAAATGGCCTGATTATGCTCAAACCGAAAACAGTGACCTACACAGAGGGTGTAGCTTTACAGGAAAATAATAAACAGTTGAATATAATCATTTTCAGAGTTTTTCTAAAGGTGTGCATGGGTAAGGTGAATTACAATATTTGCGCATTCTTCCAAAAACTATCTTTTGGTATCGTACCGGATATAGTCATATATTGTTCAGAGGAATCCTGACTACTGGATGAACTATACTGAAGAACAAACTAAAGGAATACTGTTTAGGTACTTTTTATTAATTTCAAACACATCTCAAGCCTACTTCCGCCCAAGGCACAGCAGGAACTTTCCTAGAACTGTGAGGAATGCTAACCTTATTATTTTGGTATTTCGTACATGTTTGGCATGCTTGCATAACTCTCTGAAATCCTTACAATACATTCAGGAGGAATCCACCGTCACTAGCTTGTCGAGTACCTACTGGAGGCGAGTGCTTCAAATGTAGGGACACCATCATCAGGCCGCCCAGAGAATACATGAGAGTAGCTTCCTACCTAACGAATATGCTTCTCTTCGACAGCCTGATGATGATGTCCTTACATAGAAAGCGCTCACCTCCAGTACTTGAACTGCTAGTGACGATCGTTTCTTCTGGAAGGTATGGTAATTTTATTTCTAATACTAGCGGAAATAACCCTTTAGATTCAATCTGTGATATCCTAATTATTAATCCAGAAAAGGCACATTTCTGCCTGTTTCACCATTCGATTAATACCAGGATGCCCACTGTACCCAATTTTCGTAGCACGACATCTTTTTTTAAATGACTGCGGCTTTAAAATTCTATCCTCCCTTGAATATCAATCCCTCTATCAACCTACTCATCTTTCAATTGGATTCTGTACCTACTGGTATTTCCCTGAAATGCTGTGGCCACCCTCTCGAACTAATTCTCTCGCAACGTCTGGGAGATTTCCATCAGTCTCGATGTAAGACTTATTAGCTCCCAATTTTCTTTAGTGATTGGCTAACTTTCTATGAGCCTGGAGTTCAACGTCCTTACCACACTCATCCTCTAGGACACACCTGGTGCTGAAATGTCGTGCAAAAGGGAACTATGATCAAATTTACTAGGTTTAAAATGGACATTTATTACAACTTCAGTATTATTCTTGACAGACCTGATGATGGTTTGTTATGTTGTTCAGCCCCAAACAGCTACTCTACATTTTTGTAGTAACGCTTTTGAACTCCCATGAGTTCTTTTGACGCATAAGCTAAACCTACAGAAATGGCATATACACTCAAAATCAGAGGTTGACTACCAGAGTTGGTCATAAAACACCTACACCAGGGGCTGCGACAAGGCTCTCTTTTCAATTCCCTAAAAAACACTCCTTGTTTTTCAGCCCCATCAAACAAATTATTCTCTTTTCAGTGGTGGCTGTTGGCCCAAACAGGAAGAGTGCACAAAGGGATTGATGGATTCAAACAAAGTGACTACAGAAATACAAAAAAATTTAATTTCATAAAGGCTCCTACAATATAGCGGTTACAGGACTACTTCAACCTTTTTCAAATGGGATTAAATAATTTTTTAAGGAGCAGACCTTTGTTTATACTTAGTTTATTTTATAACGATGTTATATCGACTGACTTTAGTAAGGCTTTTGATAAGTTGTCGCATTGTCACGTGTTGGCGCTCCTCGAGTCACTTGGAATGCATGGGTCGTTTTTGGGATGGCTGTCTAGTTATCTGAGGGATAGGCAGTTGATTGTCCGTCTGAGGAGCTACCAATCGAAGCCTTTTTCTGCCAGTTCTGGGGTTCCCCAGGGCTCTCATATAGGGCCTTTAATTTTCCTGGTTCTTATTAATGGGGTGTGTGAGTTGTTTGAGGGGGTAAGGTTTCTTTTATTTGCCGATGACCTAAAGATATTCACCCAAGTCCGCGACACTTATGACTGCCAGCGGTTGCAGACGGGTTTGGACAGGTTGCGTGGGTGGTGTTCGGCCAACTGCATGTTTTTGAACCCCAGCAAGTGCTCGGTACTCTCTTTGGCGCGTGGAGGTGAGCGTTTGAACTTTTCGTACCATCTTGATGGTAGTGCCATCCCGAGAGAGTGTATGACCCGGGATCTTGGTGTCCTCCTGGACCCAAAGCTCACATTTTCCGCTCACATCGATATGGTCACCAACAAGGCAATGAGGGCTCTGGGGTTCTTGAAACGCCATACGCGTGACTTCACCAGTGTACCGACTGTTGTACAGCTTTACAAAGCATTAGTTCTCCCGGTTCTCGAGTACGCCTCAGTGGTGTGGTCTCCTCATTACATGACCCATGTGGCCCAACTTGAGAGAGTACAAAATAAGTTTCTCAGGTATGTGGCGTTTAAGCTTCATGTAAGGTTGGACGTGGTGAATTACGAAGCCATTCGTGGGGTCTGCAACCTGTATTCACTTGAGCGTCGTAGGAGAGTGGCCGATGTTTCTTTTTTTTGTCAAGCTCGTTAAAGGTGGATTTGACTGTCCCTCCCTTCTCTCAATGGTAGGCTTTTCAGCACCGCAGCACATCACTCGCTCATCACCCCTCTTCCACGTTCCCTTCAACCCGACAAACTATCTATATCACAGCCCACTTTCCCGTCTCCCCCACCTAGTTAACTCCCTTCTGAATCTAAATCCAGAGCTGGATCTTTTCAGCTGGTCTGCAAATCGGATCAAGGCATGCATGTAGTCTTTAACAAGTTACCTTCAATATCCATGTTGTGTATCAATTATTTTAAGTATGTCTCTTCCTTTTAGCTAGTTTTTACTCACCATTCGTTTCATTCAGTTTCTGTTTTTTTCTTATCAAATAGGTACTTCCTAAGTTTATTATAAATTAAGTTATCTTCTTCTCTTTTTTCTACCTTGTAATTTGGGCTTTGCCCGTGTCAGTCAATAAAAATAAAATAAAATAAAAATAACCATTATTTTTATATTAAAATTTCTATATAATTTCGGGTGTATCATTTAGAGGCCCCTCCAACATTGTCAGCCTTAGATGGCGTAGGTATACCTATAATGTGCATGGAATGAAGTATCCATAGTTTGCCACTGAATGTGAAGTTTAACTGAAACGTATTTCAAGAGCTCTTGTTGGGAAGGTAGCAAAGGGGAATGGAAGGAAAAAAATTCAACATGTCATTACTGTGATTCCTTACAGTGAATCCAAAACCTTACTGAATATTCGTATAGCCACTTTACTAGCAATCACATAAAAATTACTCAGGAAGCCTGGGAAGTCGTTCTCGCCTCCACAGAATATTTTCAAGAAAAGTGGAAACACTATCAACCAAGAAAATATTGTCATAGTACTTAACCGCTTCTTCATCTCTCTCACCTTCCTCTTCTAGGTGCTGCATTGGAACTACTTCCATTTACTTGCTTCATTCCACTTCCATTTTCCCATCACTTACATTTCCTAATTATTTATGTGATTCCGAGTTGTAAAACAGTATTATCAGGCATTTCTAACAATATCTGATTTGACAAAAATAACAGGTATTAAAAAAATTATTCAAGCATTGTTTTACACAACAGTCACACACAAAAGCATAGAAGGATAACATGTATTTGTTTGGTGATTCCGCTGCAGACAAGACTCGATAAATCACTATTTGTTTCAACTGCCACACAATGAGTTAATTTAATCAGATTGCAACAAAATATGTCACCTAGTCACAACAAACAAGGTAACAACTATGGAATCCCGTCTCCAACACGCCTACCAACTCCACCCATCCCTCAGCTTGTTTAAACTTATGATCGAGTGAGTGGAGTATGAGCCGGGGGGGGGGGGGGGGGGGTTTAGTCCCACTCAGCACTAGTGCTTTTAGAAGCGTAAAACTTACTTATATGAACTTATGGCATGCCCCTTCTCCCATTTTGGGAGAAAAATTAAATCAGAATTGACAAACTTATGCAAAACAATTTTTCAGAAAGGTTCAAAATGAAATGGGAAATGTTTAATATCAACTGGGCAAGTGTTGAATAGTAAACGGTCTGAATGCCAGAGTAAAATGTTTAATTAATTACTAGGACAGGTTTAATTTGAACTACAAAACGAGCAGGGATACTGAAGTAGTTACAGTAGAATCTTTGTTTGGAAAAGAGTAACAGTAACAGTAACAATGCTCTAACCCCTCGGTGAGAACATATTCATCTCAGTTTTAGTGAATTTTTGAAGAAAATAACCTATTGCAATAAATTGATCTAAGCTTGGAATAAATTTAGTTAAATAGACGAGGGGAGGGGATTCTGTGGGGGTAAATGGCTTCAAAATTGCTCAAGTGGTTATGCTGAATGACAGGAACTTTTCCTTTTTTCATGAAAATGACTAAACCTAATTATTAAACCACATGGCTGGCCACGTGATAATAACTAAAAACCTAAAGGCTCCCCATCAAACATACGATCCTCATAACAATGGCAAAAATGAGCTAAACTGCCTTGATAAATCGACAAAAATAGAATTAGCTTTCACACTTTCGCTCTCCCTTGCTGGAGATTTTGCAGATTTGCTAAAAACAGTCATAAGATTCCACCTTCATAAACATTAAATACACACAGAATGGTAGGAATGAGACTCCTATGAATCTTACAGGTACTAAGGGAAAAGAGATACTTAGATGTAATGAAAGAAAATCAATTTCTCCCTTACTTGCGGAAAAACACTGACTTGTGGTTGTCTTATGGATTTTTGAAATCTCTAAAACCCCATACCAATGTGCTGACAGATGATTAGATGGGTGGAAGCGTATTGCAGGTGCAGGATGTGAAAAGAGATAAGTGCTGGTGGGAATTGGTATGTGTGGAAACAGTGAGGTGGCAGCAAAGGAGGGATTGGAGAGGGGAAGTTTTCCCCCAGCCAACCTTTTCTATAAACCATTTCACTCACTGTGCCACACTGTTTCGTTTTCTTGGCTGCGTCATGCAAATTTCCGGCCTCATAAAACATATCCAAGTCGAAAAGCCAAAGCTATCTTACAATGATAGTAGGTACTAACCTATAAGAACCTGGCAAGCTCCAAGAAAAGGGTAATTAATGACAGCATACAAGCTAAAGTACAAAGATACAATTCACAAAGTGAATAAGGATATTTTCATGAGTCAATCGTCTAGTGAATTGAGAATCAGGACCTGAAAATGTTGCTCATTCTCAATTCGTGTCTTTAACCTTTACAAGAGTTAATTAATTACATTCCAAAACAGAAGTTAATTTCAGCAGAACCTTGCACTAGTCGCTAATGAAATACAATAAAGCAAAATACCCAGATAAGTGACATGCAAACCTAAAGAACTATACAGCCTAGAATAACAATCAACATACTCTTTATTGAGCCATAATCAAACCACCCTATGAGAAAATAATAATAATGTAAAATACTACCAATAAGATGATATTAATTTGATTAGTGGGAACAGCATGCATAGCAGTTTATTCCAAGTAGTAATTGAAAATTATGATTATGAGAGTTACTGACAACGTCATGCAGCACCAAGATACCTCTGCTCCCTTCCTTGGAAGATGATTATCCTCAGGAAGTGTATTAACTAGATTTCTGTCAAAAAATTAACAGTGGTATTATCATGAACAACCAACTTCAGTAACACAGAAGAAGATGGAACTTGAAGAAGACCACGGTTGTTGAACTGTTCATTCAGGTGAGCACTTGTCTGACACAGTGAAAGAAAAGCCAGTCATTCTGCATGAACAAATGAGTGATTTTCGTGATAACGTACAACCTTCTTTTTTATGCAATTTTTAAAAGAAAACAATTTTTTCGTTTTGGTTCAAGCCAAAATCGTTGAATATTTGTAGTTAGTATAAAATGGTAACACTCAATATTTTTCCAATAAGTATTACAGAATCCGCAACATGCTCGTATTTAAAGTACATAGTAGGTACCTAATATATCTATTCTGACATTTTTGTGCAAAAAAAAATTTTTGGTAATCAAACTACAAACTATTTAAGATAATAGGCAATTTAAATTCTAATGGTACAAAGCATTATGAGAGGGAAGGAGTGGGGGTACAGAGAAAGAGGGGGGAGGAGTGGGTGAGGAGGGGGAAGGGGGAGAGCGCGCACGTGCAAATAAATGTTTTTCAGTTGAGATAACTTACCCAGATTTCATGAGAGCACGCCAGAGCAAATAGTCTTCTGATGCACAAGAAAAAAATCCTGGAACCCATCTTACTCATCGAAAAACTTGATTTCGTAACATAAATCCTATTTAAATATCATTGCTATAATAATGTAGTGGAATTAAAAAATATATAATAGCAAAAACATGGATAATAAAACAGAGAAAAGAAAATGCGCTGAAACGGGCTTGTCTGGGTGAGATGATTCTTCTCCTAGTTTTCAAAGTATTTCTATCAAAATATTTCCTTTGCGGACAAAGAAATGAGCCTCAGGACATCAATCGGTACAGTACACTATTATAATCTTTCAAAAAAACTTAAGTGATTCTCATCGAAGGCCCATCACTTGAATGCACAACAAAGAATAGCTCGTTTTACAAAAATCCTATGAAAAAAATCATCTCTCCTTTGCACTTGCTCATCTGATTTTCCAACAAGCCCAACACAATAAAGCTATGCCAACTCGATCGAGAGTTTTTTTACCCCCTGCCCTTCATCCATTCAGTTTACTAAATAAAAAGCTTTTACAACAACGAAATTAGTTTTTTTTACCACCAAGAAAACCCAAGAGACACAACAAGCAACCTGAACAAGACCTGATAGATGTGTCATCAAAAGGCCCATGTAAAAATAATTTTTTATTTGTATTATTAACTTACAAAATTTCTTCTACATACAAAAAGCTATCTACGCAAAAACAGTTATTACTGAAATGGAGAAATGACAGGGTTATAACAACAACATCTATAAAAAAGAATCACTTCGGGTAATGAACTTCTGTTAACAGAAAAACATAGAGAAAACCGACGTTCACAAAAAAAAAATGCTTCAAGGGCTGAAAATGGCATTGTAAAAGAGCATGTTTTCTTTCAAGACGCGGACATTATCTGTGAAACAAATGAACCATCGCCAATGGCAACACAAATGGCTGCTATCATATCTGTTTCATAAGTCACCATACTTTACCATTTATGTACATTTGTCGTTTTTTAACCACCAAACTCGAATTCGACCCACATTTTTTGAGGAAAGATGTTTCAACTATAGAAATAATGTTTTTCTCTCTCGACTTACCATTTTACACCACTTCTGGTGGTTTTCTATATAAATTCGGTAATTTGCAGCCATTTATAATGATTTCTAGCAATTTTTGGCTAAAAAGAACTTTTCACTCAACTCACTTATTGTTTTGGAAATAGGTATTGCAGTTGTTTCTTCTTAGAAAATTCGCTACACAGATGCACTCACCACAAGGATGTATAATAAAACTAGTAGCTTTTATTTAATGATGGGATTGACAGACATTTCATTGGATAAAATCAATGTTATATTTGTACAAAAACTTTAATAAAATATACAAAATTCAAAAACGTTTATCATCATTCATTTTCATAATTGGTAATATTGTTAAGTACCTAATGAGACTATTTTTAACCTCATTCTATGGACGGATGAATTCATAAGATATATCTGAGATTATTAAGGACATAATTTTTTCCTTGTAAATAATATATTAATTAGCTCCCCCCTCCCTTGGATAGTACCAAAGTAATTATATACTTTCTATGGACGGTGTTTTCCCCAAACCATTGAATACAATTTGACGCTATTCCATATTTCTCCTTAAACCTTTTGCCAAGACTACCAACTGCCTAGGCCAAAATAGTTCAACAACATCATAGCGTTACATTTCTAATTATGCTCATCCAATAGAATGAAACAGTAATTCATGTGTGTCTTCCTTTGCCTGACTTAATTTTGTTTCATACCTAAACATTCCAAAAGGATTAGCTGAGATTGTAAGCAAATTATGAAGAAAGAATTCTCAATGAGTGGTTATCTGACAAGAAGATCCTAATACAATCACAGCTGCTATTGATCATTGTAATGACACTAACAAAAGCAAAATTGAAGCAAAGAAATGACGAACAAAATAACACATTTTAACATTTTAACTGTAACAATCACTTCAAGTTTTACACCAGTGTACAGGTAATAATTAAATAAATAGATTATACACATTACAAACAAATCAGATGAAAAATCAAGCATCAAGTACAAAAATAAAGATTTAAAAAATGATTAACTGAAATATATTACACAATTATTTGGTTAAATTGAGACTATACTAAGTTTAGTTGTCCTATGAAACTTCAGATAAATGGGGCTTAAATGTTGCCCAAAAAGGGACAAATTCGTATTTTAAACAAAGAATGGGATTAAGGATTCTAGGACTAAAAGCAGGCATGCTGTAACAAACTGGACAAAAACTAATCTGGTAAGGTATGCTATGCTAACAGTAAATTAATACTATGAATGTTCTCTTCAGCACTTCGAGTTTTCATCATGGAACTGCACTATAATTTTGTACAGAAAGGTTGAACTCAAACAATATGGGAGATTAACAACAACTCGGTACAAATCAGAAATGTCAACACTCATTCTTAAGAGGTTACCTACCATACTTGTTTTCGGCCAAAAATGAATTCTATACAACAACCTCAAATGAAGATTTGAATAAAAGTGTACAATTATAATCAACATGCGAATTTAATAAAGAAGCATGAAATCGCAAACAATGAATATGAAGGAAAATACTGTCAGTACTATTTTATGTTAGATTTAATTTGGTTGAGCTGTGACAATTATACAACATTTATATATTACTACTAAATACCTCCAATAATCCAGATGGGAGATTGAGACCTGAATTTAAATAAAATCAACCTTCAGTTGATATGCAAAACAGACTCGTAAAGGATCAGCTCACCAGTGATCCATAGAACTAGTCCTGTCTGTACAACACAAAGACGTAGATTCTGAGATAAAAATATAACGAAAAACTATAAAATGGTTTCAGAATAACGTTCCCATTGTTAAACTCCTCTGATTAGATGAAAAAGGCTTCATTGACATTAATAATATAAACTGGTACCTAAATAGAATCCACACTAAAATAAGAGATGTAGGTACAACTGGACATCAAAGTCCAGCAAGGAGGACCAATCATTTATGCTTCATAGATTATTTATAGTTGAGGTAATAGGTACACACATTCTGTACATTGGAATGGTGAATACCAAGACAAAATAAATCGTGTTTGTAGCAAACCTCGTCATACTGGCCCCATTTGATCATTACAAGTCATATTATGTTTTCAGAGTAGTCTCATGTTCCTCAGGAAATCAGTGAGAGTCGTTACACCTTCACACAAATTATCCTAACCGCTTGCAGTCGTACTGCATGTGCCACACGCTGCCTGACTTTATGTACCTGGTTGTCCTGGGGGGGGGGGGGGGGGGGGGGGGGGGGCACAAGCAGCCACATAAAGCTTCTTTATTTTGTTTCAATGCACCCAATTATTATTTTTTCGTAATTCATTGGTCTATCACCATTTAAAGTGCCTAGACAACAAAAAGCTCAACAGATTGGAGGTTACATTGTTAGGGTATTAGGGGAGGGGTTCCGCCAGTGACAAAATTACTGACTTTTGGAGGTACGTATATGGGAAGACGGAATCAAGTGAGATTTTGTTGTTGGTATTACGACTGACCTGAACCAAATCGCTTCCTAATTTAGGAAATCTGCACCAAAGGTAACAAGTATGGATAAGTTTAGGAAACAAGTTGAATAGAACAAGAATTATAACAATAACCTCATCACCAGAATTCTGTCAACTTGGGTTTGGCACATCAACTTTTCTGGATTGATTCAGAAAAACTCGGAAAATTTTTCTGAATTTGAACCACAATACAATTTTGTATGAGATGGTACAAAAGTTGCAAGTACCCTCCATATACCAGAACAACCGGGCTAACTCATGACAAGACAGCAACACCTGGTGGTATTCATGGAGTTTTGAAACTTAGTATTGCTGATGGTTGGTACCAAGGATTAAACATAATAAAAGACTTTTGAGGGTGAAAGACGAGTGGGGAGTGGGAGACTGTTTGAAGGTGCCGTTTTTTGCATATATCCCAGTAAATATCAATCCTACCAAAAATTTGTTCAAATACAAAACCGGAGAAGATGAAATGTCCAACAACAATAGAGAAGTTCCACACAACTTATACTTTTAAAATTATGGGCACAACTGATGATTTCAAAATTATAGGCTTGACAAAGTACTTATAGATATTTTAAAAACCTGTAAATTATTGAAGATTTATCGCACCATTGAAGCAAATCAGGAGTCCGTATTATTACATCTACGTTTAATATACTTATCATTTATAATAAACAGTTTACTGTTAACAAACCGAAAGGGTGGGGTTGACAGAAGGCCCTGTGATGAGAGCGCTCTACTCGAAAGCTGTTCTCCCCTTTCTAATGATTATCTAAATCAGTTTCTAGGGGGATAGGGCGCCACAAGAAATCTCATCTTTGGACTATGTATGTTCCAGGAATTAGTCAATGACAGTCCAGGAGTTGTCCTAAAGATTAGAGTATGCCTTCCCCATCAACTCTGGATGACCTGTATAAATATATGACTTCATGCCATGTTGGCTTGGGTAGTTATCACAGGTCAGGCAAATATTGATCAGCTACATATTGATTAGCTCATGTTAGTTGAGTGTTCTTGGGTCTGGGATGACTCAGGGTGCCACACTTTGGTTTTAACATTTTGCATGATTTCCTACGCAATCCCCTACTGTGCAAAATTTAGTCCTTTCAACGTGAAAATTATACTATATTGACTACTTCTTGAGTGATTTTCCTTCATGAGCTAATAGGCAATGACCTCTACGATAACCCACACAAAATCTGTAAATCTCACAAACGAATGTCCCAGACAACCCAAGAATTCGTTTCTGGTAATTATTTTAGCTGCTTTCTCATATTTGATAAAACTCAATCGACTTCCTTATGTTACCAAGATAGAAGGGGGGGGGGGGGGGGACAAAACACCAGCCAAATAACTTGGGGGGAAAAATACAGCTGTAAAACTATCCCTTTTTGTTTGTGCAGTAAGCTACACGTAATTTTTGGGAAAACCCCCTGAGTACCATTGAAAAATTTCCTAAAATAGTCAAATGGAAAGATATTATGCAGTGGGCAATAGCCCCCTGGCCACCCACCTCCACATTCGGATTCTACACAACAACCAATAAAAATTACTGTAGTCATTCAACTTGAAAGACTGTAGTCTTTCAAGAATAACATGTGCTACTAGAAACGCTAAAAATAATAGAAAATAAAGCACCCCTTTTTACCACACTCTCTCTCTTCACCAACCTACACACCCCACCATATCGAATTGTTAAAAGTTTATAATAAACGACAAAGGTATAATAGTTTATTATACACACATACCCTCATATATGTATTCTATAAACATTGAAAATAGTCCTAAATATTCTTTCAATTTTCTATCCTAATGCTTTTGAAATTCTACAATAGTTGGTTCATCAATTCATAAGATATTCTATTTTGATGTAGGTAAATCCGAAATGAAAATAGACATGTGGTCACCACAATAATGTCTCTGAGATGTACTTCATAGGGCGAGTATGTATTGTAAATGGTAACCTCTGCTGATTGAGATGACAGAAGTTTTAAAGGGGTCTTTGAATAAACCAGCCTTGGAGCTGTATCGCATTACAAGGTACCACACCATATGTACACAGCCAATGTGTCAGCTGTTTCTAAGATTTGATATCACCAATAAAATAACTAACTGCTGAAACTTTTCTATAAAATGTAACTCAACAAGACCTGGTGACGACCAAGTACACACTAGACCATGTTCTGGTCGTCAATGCACTCTGTAGTCGGAAAATCATTCTTGGTTTTTGCATGTGGCCTCAACGAGCAAATCAATACCAACATTCATAACTCACGAGTCGAATAACAAGAAAAAGTTACATTACTAGTTTCATAAATGTAAAAATATAAAATATATTCCATGGTACCTAGCACAATAGTTTATTTTTTCTCTTAATTTTTCACAAATTAGAAAAGTAGACCCACACTAGATGTTCAGGTGATCATTGAGAAATCTGGAATAGGCTTCAAGTTTACTAACCGTATTCCAAAATTACTCTGTCATATGAGGTATGCCTCCTCAAGGAAATCAGACAGAAAGTGTTTTCAAAGCCAACCACTGGCAGAGAGTAATCCAACGAGTCTAGGCTTGACATAGCAACAAAATGAACAAAATAAAAATATAATGAGCACCAGGTTCACAACAGAACAATAGATGAGTACATAACAAAGAAGAAGTCAATCTAAAACAACTGACCACATTCAGACAAATCCAAATAGTTCACATTAGCATTAGTTTACAATTAACAAAAGACATGGAATACTGAAAATTTATGGCAATAGTTATGAAGGTCGTGTATGTAAAATTGAATTTAATTATAGAATAACCAACTAACACTAACACAAACTGCAGAACTATGATGAAGTGGTCACAAACAGAAGCTACCAACTGACTGGTTTCATGCACACAAACATTTCTTCCCAACACATCAAAAATATCTGAATTCTCCCATCTTACCAAGTCTTTCTTTTCGTACCCATTCAGCAGTTGCAGGAGCAGGCTGAACTGGTGGAGCTGGTGGTGGAGCAGGTATTCCACCTGGACGGCCACTACGTTCATCCTAAACAAAAATTTTCCTTGATGAATACTTTCTAGAATTTGAAAATAATTAAACTGTAAATAATTGAGATGGGTTGCCACTCCATTAAATTAAAATAATACCTGAGATGGGTAGTAGCCACGGCCATATGATGAACCAAATACATCGCCATGCTCAGACGACTGGTAAGGAGTGACTATGGTGTGAGGCACATGGGCCACTTCACCTCTACTATTCTGAGCTTTCCACCACTTTCTTGAGTCATCCAATACCTGGGGTTGTTCAGATTATATTCTAAGTCATTTTCATAAGTCCATGAAAATTATACAAAAAAGGTCTTCAACTATAGGAAAAGATAATAACCTGGCTGAGCCAGGTAAGAGGAATATAAGAATGGTTCTAGTACCCATCTATTTTACAGAATGGGTCTTACATTGTTAAGCCTCAAGAGTACACCTTTAGTCAGCAAATTTGATCTTACTCACTTAATTGTAGATATGTGTGAAATCCAATTTGTGCGAAATCTATTGAATTCATGGTCCAACTTAATTTATGGACGGGGCGAGATTTCAAATTAATATACAATGAAAACACAAATATAACTTTACAGGAGAACCAAACAATTGTCTAGCTGATAAACGCGCGTTTTGAGGCTCATGCAGCCTCAAAAAAGAAAAATTTCTAGAACCATATCAGTTTTGTAACATTAACATCAGTACAAGCCAAATCTTAGTTTTTTTTATTAAAAAATACTCAATAGTGAAGTAGTGTTTTACTTTTCTCTTTTCCGGATACTGGTGTCGAGGTTTTTTCACAATATTTATCACATACAGCAAATTGAAACATATGTTATCTTGATATTGGAGTAGAATGTTTCCACAGTATAAATTTTTTTTTTTTAAATTAAGAAGTGAAAGATTAAAAAAATATGGTACCTGAAGAAATTCTCCTCTAACAACACTCAGTTCTTTATCATTGTTAGCAGTTCGAGGATATGTGACTTGTACAATTTTAGCACCAGATGAACGCAATTCTTCCAGCCATTTGGCTTGAGTTCTTTCAAATTTCTCACCGCCAGAAATCAATCCCCCAGTTCTTTCAATTGAATCAACAGATATATCACTTCGTGGTGGAGGTGGTGGTGCACTTTCTAACTCACCAGGACTTGCTGACTCAATCCTAAAAATACCATAGAGAAAGTAATTACTAATTCATTCATAGTAAATTCTAACGCAAGATTAACAGAAAGCATAAAAACCTACCTCTCATCGCGACTGTATCTATCTTCTCGCCCTGGATAGTTTCGATCATATGTAAAACGAGGATCTGTGGGAGATGGTGGTTGGCGATCATACTCAAAATAATCACTGCTGTAATGTGAATCCTGTCTATCTCTTTCTCTCTGATAGTGTGATTCCCTCAAGTCGATCTGGAAACAACAGTCGTCAGGGATTCACTAATTTTGTTCCAAGTAAGAATACGACAGTAGATACATAATCCAAACCCAGCTTCTACCTCATAATTCAGTCCAAAACTAGGTTCCTAGTTGAATTGATAAAAATATCAGATTTGTGTTCACTGATATAATGATTTTGAAGGGTAATATATCGTTGTTCATTTTCCAGTCATAAATTTATATTTTCCCCAAGTCAATTTTTATACTAGTCACTGCAGCATGCCCAGGTTAGGTACTTTTACGAATGGTTTATATTAACAGCAGCAAATATATTTTGCCAGAATAAGAACTGTGTAATTCGGCAGCACATCTGTCCTACTGACAAAGCCATTGCCCCATACAGTAGTTAATGTTTGAATTAGATCTAATCACGCACCACAGTTTATATGGATGGTAAATTTTTGCCCTGATGCTTGCTAAGCAGCAAATGTCTCTATCAATGCTTGCTCACTCAATTATTGAAGCTGGAGTATCAAAAATGAAATTTCCAAAAGAGACAGAAGATGTAAAAAAGATCAGGAGTATAATTTATTGATACTGGGGAACAATTTTAACCATTACACAATACTGAAAATATACCTGTATCTTCCATGACTCACTTGAGGACAAAAATCGAAATACCAATATTAGATAGTTGAATCTGTACTGAGAAATAGCCATAGGCCTATTGGACTGCACAACGGATGGAACTTACCTCATGCTGAGAGGAACGAAGATCATCACCCCTCACATTTTTCACTGATGGGCTAATAGAGTTACTTATTGGCTCCACCCTTCGATCATCAATTTCATCAGTAACTGCATAGTCAGGAGACCAACCATCCATGAATACAGGTCTATAGGGAGAAACTTTCCCTTTCCATTGTTCTCTAAAATTATTTACATATTGTTAAATGCTGTGCATACAGTATAAATGTACGCCAAAAAACCTCCTCAGCCGCAAAAAGAATTGATTAATGCAAAGATGTGATCCCCCCCCCCCCCCCCGAACACTGTTATAAAAATTTACCCACCAACAGATCCTCCTCAGTCGCAGAAAGGATTGATATCCATTTTGCTCACCAACCTAGCATGCTCGGTGTTTCGACCACACTCTGTGATGTGCATATAGAAAGTTGCCCCCCCCCCCCTCAACCTTGAAATTTCTTTCAACGCTGTTTTAGGGGGCAGCTTTTTGCCCCAGCAGGCAAAAAAACCCCGCCAAACAACAACCTAGTTAAGGAAGTTCAAACCTAGTTAGGGAAGCTACGACTGATGAGAAGATTTTGATCAGTATACCGTATTATGGAAAAATTGCGGAGAAAATTGGTAAAATATTAACTTCTAAAGGGTTCAAAGTAGGATATAAAACTAAAAATAATCTCAGATCTTCATTAAGTCCAGTTAAAGATAAAATTAACGTTCAAGATAAAAGTGGTTTGTATAAATTAAAGTGTTCTTGTGGATTTAACTATTGTGGTCAAACTGGTAGGAAGTTTAGAGAAAGGATAAATGAACATGAAAAGATTTCAGGGAAAATAAGGGTGACCAGTCATAGCTTCAATGTTGATCTTACAGATGGACAGTTTGCTGAGTATCTTCATTTCCGCCGGGAAGGGAGACTTTCCGCCGGGGTGGACTTGAAAAATTCTAAATTATTAAGAGTGAGGTTGGGTAAATCTTTGAATGATGTAATTCCTTCAAGTTTTTCTCCAGTACTGTATTCATTTCTTCAACAGCTGCCCCCCCCCCCTCCACTCCTTCATGCCATACAGTTATTGTTACTGACGATGGTTTGATCACCGAAACTGGTATAAAAGTGTATTTTTCGTTTATCAGTGGACATAGACAACCTTTCAATAACTCCGTTTTTCTTTCAAGTCATGAAAGTGACATTACACAAATAATCTGGTAGGGATGTGTGATTTTATTTTACCTATACTTATACTAGGTGAAGGATGGGGATCTTGAGGTTCGGTCGAGAAATAAGATCAGATGGTTTTAGGCCGACGTTTCGATGTATTTGTGCATCATCTTCAGGGCTACATGAAAGAACCGAAAAAGGAATGTTACACTTGAGAATATTTCAGTAAGTGCCAGTTATGGTGATAGCTAAATAATAAAATTGATGTTAAGGGGAAATAGCCCGACGACTAGTTCCAAAAGCCGCCACCACGTGGCAGCACCAAAATGAGCTAAATTAATATTCGCTCTCCTTCCGTTAATAAATTGAACGATTTTCAATCTGTAAATTGCATTGGATTCAAAATCAGCATAGAATTCCGGAAATTGGTTCTGGTGTTCGAAATTCTAAAATTTGTATGTTTGGATCACTGGTGTTTGAATTTGGCTACTTTTTCGGAAATCCCAATTACCCAAATTCTAGAGGGCTGTGTGCTGATTACGACGGTTTTTTCAAATTTAAAATTGGACCACTAAAACCCCATCAATTCTTGTCCAGACGGTGATGGGCGAGGCGGTTGGGGAGAAAGGCAGCTCTTAAATGGGGGTAGGCGGTTTCCCAGGACCCTTCGGAGGGGTTTCGCCTTTCCGAGAACAGTTTTTGCCCCACCATTCAAGAATTTTAGATTTCTTCCTCCCTGTTCGAGGTTTGCTATGAAAATGTTTGGGCCCATCCATGACCAAGTGCCAAACTACACGAGAGTGTGAGCTATTTTTTATGCATCAGTCATGGGAGGGATGATCAATTTCAAATTCAATTTCCTCTTCAATTGCCTCTTCAATTTCAAATCTTTGTGAGATATGAAGATGTAGTGATCGGCTGCTCCCTATTAACATGTAATAGCGTCACTTGAGGTATAAGCCGCGTCTTGGCGGCAATAAGGGTCTTGGGGTAATAAGGGGTATAAAAAGGCGATGTATTTAACCAATAAACAGTCAATCAAGTCACAACCCGACTCAAGTAGTCTCGTGTACTTATTGCTCCCGCTGGATCATCACACTGGTGACCCCGACGACGAACAGGCAAACCTTCACTGGCTACCGGCTTCTGCGAACAGCGTCTCGCCTTCTCGCCTCTAGCGACTGCTCAACGCGCACCTTCGCTGGCTTCCTGCCTTCTGCGAACAACATCCCGCCTTATCGCCTCTAGCGACGGCTCGATATGCACCTTCGCCGGCTTCCTGCCCTCTGCGAATAGCGCCCCGCATTCTCGCTTCCAGCGACGGCTTAAAACGCACATTCGCCTTGACCTTCAACGGACTCACAAAGGTCCTTTTCAGAACCACTGTCTGTTTCAGCCTTTCAATTTCAGCCACCTCGGACTTTCGCGACCGCAACGCCGGCAGAGCAACGTACCCTTGCCCCGGCCATCTTTGGACTAACACCGATTCTTTAAGAAGCATCGTCCTCTTGCGATCGACAGCGAACCCCCCACCACTCGTCACGACCAATCAGCGTCCTCTCTCAAGCGACCAACCAGCTATCGTCTCTTCAGCGAACCAATTAGAGACCATCTCGCCCTTCCCGCTGCCTATATAACGAGAGCGAGCATCAACGGAGCATTCATTCCTCAGATCTACATCCAAGAGAACAACCAAGAAGAAAATGGAGACCAGAGCTACGAAGACACTCGAAACGGCACCAGCACCTCTCATACTGCGGCCTTTTGACCCGGCTTTCCCGCACGTCTGGTTCGCACAGCTCGAACTAATTTTCGCCCAGGAAAGCTTGACAAATTCTGAAGCCCGCTTCACCCGCGCCTTCCTCGCGCTCGAGCCTCGCCAAGCGGACATCTGTACCGACATCGTCGCCTCACACTCCGCAAGCTACCAGACGTTGAAAGACCGGCTTATCGCAGCTCATGCACCATCAGATGGCTCCCAGCTCACAACTCTGCTTCAGCCTTCGGTGACAGACGAGCTGCCTTCGGCCCTCGCCAGACGCCTTCAACGTGCTCTTCCCTCGGAAACTCCGACCTCGCTTCTCCGACAACTCTTCTTACGATCTCTACCTGAGAGCCTTCGCCTTCACATCGCAGCCAGCGTAGAACCCGATATCACGAAGCTCGCGGCGGCCGCCGACCGCCTTATACCCTTCGTAACACATCCTCGTGTGGCTACCGTCGACGAGGAAGTTCAAGTGATCCAGCACAGCCAACAAATGCGGCCTTCTACAAAGCGACAATCACCCCCTCAACGGCCGAACAAGACGTTCTGCTTCTACCATAGAAGATGGGGCACCCTACGAACGGCTAAAAGCTCGGAGATCAACACATACGACAACCACTGCACCTCGGTACACCTACCGCCCTATGAAAGGACATTCACCGTTGCAGACGTCTCAACACCGATCCTCGGCCCTGATTTTCTAAGCCTCGTTGACCTTCCGAAAGCCCGCCTCATCAACGCAGCCACTAGCCTCGTACACCCGGGAAATTTCAGCTGTGCAACCTCAGATAACACACCCTACTTCCAGGCACTACTAGACGCACACACTCCTTCAGAAACTCCCTGCGAAGCACCAATCGAACAACATATAGTAACGAAGGGCCCGCCATGTCAAGCGAAACTCCGACACCTAGCCCCGGCCAGCTATACAAAGACAAAAGCCCACTTCGCAGAACTCCGAAACGCCGGCATCATGCAACCATCGGAGGCCCCATGGTCAAGCCCTCTACACAAAGTACCGAAGCCAGACGGAGATATTCGCCCCGTCGCAGACTACCACGCCCTCAGCAGGCTCACTGTCCCCGATCGATACACGGTGCCGCACCTCCACGACTTCACAACGGTACCCTTAAGGACGACCACACTTACTACGTTCGAACTCGCCCGTACCTTCTTCCACTGCGGAATCGGCGATACAGACGACCTTCTAGTAGCCTCCAAAGATATCGAAGAACATTTTACGCACGTAAAATTATTACTCGATACTCTAGCCAAATATGGCCTCGTGAAACCCCTACACTGTGCCTTAAAAGACGCTATCATCGCTACCTCCTCGTCAAGAACCTGGGCATCGGACCTCAAAGGCCTCCTTCTCGGCCTACGCAACAGGCCCGGCCCCGACGGCTACTCGCCCTCACAGCGACTTTTTTCGGCGACTCCACGACTTCCAGTAGACCTGTTCACACAACCGCCTCCCTCAACTCCGATTGGTCAAGAAATCTCGCTTCCTATTGGCCAACCGAATTCTTCCGTGGGCCAACCCGGACCGCGACCCACGAAGGTCATTCTCCCTCACAATGGCACCGGACACACCTCCGAAACTCACTTCGAAGCAGCAACTGCTGAGGGACCTCGCATTGACGCCTTCGCCTCCGAGCCATCATCCTCCGACCACGACGGTACGAAAAGCTATGGCAATCACACGGGCCAACGCCGCCCCTATACCACCTCGGCCATTCATCAACCCGATGAATCACAAGATGAAGCCACCACAGGGAATCACCCCACTTCATGCCACGGCCACTCACAAGCAAACCATCACACTGATGCTCCCGCCTTTCGCCGGGAAGTGCTCCGACTGCTGCACACACGGCTGCCGCCGCCCCCAGCTACAGAGCATCGGGGTACAAGTGTCCCCCGACACCATTACCACTGGGACCCAGGCAACAAACAAGCAAACGCAAGAGGAGCCGCCAACCGCTGCAGCTACGCCGCAAGTGCGGCCCATTTCACCTCCTCCGGCACCTCCTGCCTCGCCGCCCAGCAGAGTCACTCCCGCCAGCCGCCCCTTCCAGAGGTCTCCCAGACGAGGCCCTCGACATTATCAGCGGAACCACCTCTGAGCACGCTCCCAGCTCCGAGCACGCTCACGGATCCCGCACCGCAGCCGCCGCTAATGCAGGATGACACCGCAACAGCAAACCAAGACAACACGCAGCCTCTTCTACCTCCACCGACGCCTCAACACGATTCATCGTCGAAAATGAATTTATAATTGCAGTATTTAACTTCAATTCTGGGGGGAGCAGTGTAGTGATCGGCTGCTCCCTATTAACATGTAATAGCGTCACTTGAGGTATAAGCCGCGTCTTGGCGGCTTCCCGGAGCGGGGTTCCCCTACCCCCCTCCGGGTCTGTAATAAGGGGTATAAAAAGGCGATGTATTTAACCAATAAACAGTCAATCAAGTCACAACCCGACTCAAGTAGTCTCGTGTACTTATTGCTCCCGCTGGATCATCACAGAAGAATGATTTGTTTTTGGACGCAGCATCAGCTGTCGTCAACTTGCTGGCTGACTGAGGGCATTTAATTTCAATGATTGAATTTTCACCCTCAATCCAGCCATTGGGTGACACACCCAAAAATCCAAATTTTCGGCCAACGATAAGCCCACACTCTCTGACTTTCAGTCCACTTCTGATCGTGAATGAAACGATATAAATCCGGCTCAGATATCACTTCTAGGGAACACCTGATTATAATTACGCATGTCTGTATGAAATCGAGTTGGTTGTATCGTGATACTTCGTTTGAAGAATGATGGTTGTTTTGGGGTTTTTTAATCTGAACAAACGTTAGGTACGCTTCATGAATAACAGCAAATAATTTATAGAATAAAAATTATATACTTATACAAATAATAATTACCAAAATGGGGTGGAAATGTGACATGCGGGGTGAAAATGGAACGAACATTTTTCAAATTCAAACGCATGAAGCGACCCCAAAAACGGCGGGAACCAGCTCGCGCCATTTTTTCCGTAAAAGACCAATGTGGTAGAAGAAGTTGTCATCGCTATTTTCGTTCTCCAGTGTTGTCTTCGTTTTGTGGGGGCTGGATTGATAACAGCTGATATCTTTCCTTCGGTTTATAACCTGCAAAACCGCGCAAGGGACGTCGCCAGAAGTTGTTCCTCAGCCAGTGAGTATTTTTTACCGATTATCTACAATATTTGTCGACCCAAATCCGTTGGAGAATCTTGCAAATTGTTTTTTGGTGATTTATAATGATAAGAACATCGAAACTCATACGTTTGACGGGGTGACTATGTCACAGCTGAGTGTACCCTTTCCACCCCACATTTTTTTCTTGGGGTGACTATGGTACACTAATTTTTCTTATTTCTCGTCTCATTTTTAGAGTTAATGTGACAGCCATGCCTCGCATTTACCACAAAAAACTCGGAGCAAGGCCCTACAAGAACTACCCCCCAGAAAAATTAGCTGAAGCCGTGAAAACCATTCTGGAAGGAAAAATAAGCTTCAGGAAAGCTGCGGAAGAGTGAGTTGCTTATCATTTTTATTGAACCCTCATGTCTGCCTTCGACGATTTCATTGTTATCACGTATTCGCACCTTCTGTGGAAGATAGCTAATTGATAAATCTTCCTTCCAGGTACAGAATCAATAAGAACACGTTAGTAAAAAACGTGAAGAAGGTGAAGGAGGAGATGGCAGCGAGGGATGGGGAATCTCCTGAAGTGATAACATTTGAAGTGATTTCTGACACTAACCATGGTGGGCGAACAGTTTTCTCAAAACACGAAGAGGAAATTCTTGTATCACACGTCGTGGCTATGTCCACATACGGCTTTCCAGTAACGACCCTGGATCTGAGGGTCATTGTTGCGAATTACCTCAAGAAAATGGGGCGAACAGTGGCTATTTTTAAGCACAATACCCCGGGAAAAGATTGGGTTGACTCCTTCTTGAAACGCCAACCCGAGATATCATCAAGGGTGGCCAAAAACATCTCAGTGAGCCGCGCATCGGTAAGTCGACCTCAAATTGAAGAGTTTTTCTTCCACCTTGAAGAAGAAATCAAAGACGTGCCTCCCGAAAATATTTATAATTTTGATGAAACAAATCTGGTTGAGGACCCTGGGTCTAAGCGTGTGCTTGTGAAACGAGGAACGAAATATCCCGAAAGAGTGATGAACTCGACCAAAGCCTGCACTACTTTGATGATGTGTGGCAATGCAGCGGGCGAAACGATTCCGCCTTACGTCATATATAAAGCGGAAGGTATATATGATACGTGGAAAGAAGGTGGCCCTCCAGGGACACGTTACAACCGAAGCAAATCAGGCTGGATAGACACCGTTACATTCTCTGACTGGTTTGAGTTCCATCTTTTGCCCATACTGAAAAAAAAGGCTGGAAGGAAGGTGGTAATAAGCGACAATCTTAGTTCACATTTCAATTACAATGTGTTGAAACTCTGTGAAGAGAACGACATCAGGTTCATCGCACTTGCTCCCAATGCAACACACCTCCTGCAACCACTCGATGTTGCCTTTTTTCGCCCCATGAAGGAAGGATGGCGGAAAACATTGTCAGAATGGAAGGAGACTGCTTACGGAAGGAGATGTGGGACGATTCCCAAGCAAGACTTTCCGAAACTTCTTCGGGAGCTGATGGTTGGATTGGAGCAGAACAGCGCCAACAACATGAAAGCTGGTTTCAAAAAATGTGGAATACTTCCGTTCAATCCGGCGAAGGTTCTGGATCGCTTGCATGACTCTGTCATGACGAGTCTCCCACAACACGTAGAAAAAATCAGCGAAAGCTTCATGGGCCATCTTTCCAAAACAAGGGAGGACCTCGTACAGAAACCTCAGCGGAAGAAGAGACTAAACCTACCTCCTGGGAGGGGGATCACCTCCCAAGATGTGGAAAGTGTTCAGGCTGAGACTGAGGATGCTCCAGCTGAGAAAAAGAAGAAAACGACGGAAAAAAAAGTTAAGAATCCTGTGACCAAAAAGAAACAGAAGGACAAGAAAGGAAGATCAACAAATAAAAAACAGGGAAGAGCAGCTGTGAACAGAAGGCGTGACTCAGAAAGTGAATCTGATGTCGATGAACAGTCCTTCTCCCTCCAAGATACCGACGACAGTGTAGGTGACATCAATTTCTCCGAAGATGAGGTTACTGACTGGTTCGCAAATGAGATGCCTCAAGTTTCCACCTCAAACGGTTGTGCCTCAACGCCTCCACCTTCCACCTCAAACGCTCTGGACTCAACTCTTCAACTTTCCTCCTCGTGCGCTCATACCTCAATGCCACAACCTTCCACCTCGTACGCTTGTGCCTCACCACCTCTCGTTAACGTTACAACTGAGCGAAATCCTGGGGGAAAAAATAATGAAGACATTCGCTTCGAAGTGGGAGATTTTGTGGCTGTCATGTTTGAGAGCAAGACACTTCCAGGTCAAGTTACTCGAATAGATAGGCAGGACTGCGAAGTTTCGTGTATGAGAAGCAGGAGACGTTCTTGGATGTGGCCACCAAAAGCTGAGAAATATTGGTTCTCTCGTCGAAATGTTCTCCGGAAAATCCCAGCGCCCGTCCAGAAGGGGAACAAAAACAATTTTTTTATGGAGTTGTAAGTGCCTTGCTGCTGGAAGATAAATTGTTCAGTTTGTTCCTGGGGTAGGTAGTCACCCATATTTTACCAGTGTTCCTGGGGTAGTCACCCATATTTTACCAATTTTACCAGTGTTCCTAGGGTAGTCACCCACTGAGATTTGTTTATTTTTAAGAAAGACTAAAATCGAAACTCGAAGGCTGAATTTGTGAAATTTTATTTAAAAAAAACTGTTTTATTCTTTACAACATTAAATTTATTTGCACGTTTCCCACTTGGTTCTGATTGTTTGCGCCCCTGACCAGCTCACCAGTTAAATTAGGACTACATTTATCTAGGAAGAGAGGATAAAGTGGCTCGCGGAGGGATCATAGTCAAGTTGTTTTTAATTTTTTGAGGTGGTTTTTTCCTCATTTTTTTAGAGCCAGCGACAGCTAGGAAGGTTTCTGAGGTGGTCTCAACGGGGTGTAAATGTAACAGGGCTTCTCAACTTAACGTTATCGTGAGAAAAAAGTGGTGTACCATTTTCACCCACTTTACGGGGTGAGAATGTAACGAAGGAAAAAAATTATAACTCGTTCACTTTTCAACGTAAAAAGACCTCCCAAAGCTAGAAATACTCGTAAGATACATAGCTATCAGGATAAAATAAGAAATGGTAAATTAAAAATGACTACAGCGTCGAGAGAACTGAAAAACCTCAAAAGGTGTACCATTTCCACCCCATTTTACAGAATTCTTCATTCCGCCGCACATTTATGAAATGTGATTGCACGGTTGGATCCAGTACTCGATTTAGGGCTCTCTTGTGGGCAGCACAAAGGTAGGTATTGAGTTCAGAAAACAGTGATCATCTATACTGGTAAATAATAAACCGTTGTATAATAATTTGTAGCGTTACTTATTCTATTTTCGGATTCTACATACCTTGAAACGGAAACCATCACATTTGGTGGGGGGAGGGGGGAATTTTTCATGCTCAATTACAAAGGTTCATTATTGAAAATGATAAATGGAAAACTGACTGTTTTGGTAGACACAATTATGGTTAGCTGGGTAGAAACGATTGTTGGAAGAGAATTACAAGTCAGGTACCTGAGTGCCGCCGGGGCCTCGGGCCCGACTGGGAAGCCGGCTACCCCCATTCAAGAGCTGCCTTCCTCCCCAACCCCCTCGCCCATCACCTTCTGGACAAGAATTGATTGGGTTTTAGGTCCAATTTTAAATTTGAAAAAACCATAGTAATCAGGACACAACCCTCTAGAATTTGGGTAATTGGGATTTCCGAAAAAATTAGCCAAATTCGAACGCCAGTGACCCAGATGTACAAATTTTGAAATTTTGAACACCAGAACCAATTTCCGGAAATTCTATGCTGATTCTGAATCCAATGCAGTTTACTGATTGAAAATCGGTCAATTATTAACGAACTGAGAGCGAATATTAATTTGCCCTCAACGGTGTTGCCATCTGTTGAATATTCTTACAAGTTTTTTTCGGGCTATTTCCCCTTAATGTTGGGAATATTTAGCAACTATGGAAAATGAAACAAACTGCAAATAAAAAAATGCAGAGCTTAGCACTAAGGTACCTACCTACGTTTGTATTGCATTTTACTGCAATTTCCCTACATTTGCATTGCATTTCCCCTACTTCTGTTTTGTGTTTGTACTGCATTTTTTTATTTGCAATTTGTTTTATTTTCCATAGTTGCTAGATATTCCCAACATTAACATTCAATTTTATTATTTAGCTATCAACATCTATCACCATAACTGGCACTTACCGAAATAGTTTCAAGTGTAACATTCCTTTTTCGGTTCTTTCATGTAGCCCTGAAGATGATGTACAAATACATCGAAACGTCGGCCTAAAACCATCTGATCTTATTTCTCGGCCGAACCTCAAGATCCCCACCCTTCTCCTAGTCTGAACATCAACGGTCAAAAACCCAAATCTCCTATACTTACACTATATACATATAAATTGAATGATCTGGCATAAGGCTAGTAGGGCTTATATCTAACATATGAATTTTTATTCTTACTTAGGTATCAGCCAGGCATCACCCAATGAATGCCACAGTTCAGTTTCCTTGCTAGTGACACAGTTCATCAGGAGATTAATCGCTTCTTGAGTGAGGAGGGGAGATACCACTTTGGCAGGAAGATTTTGAGCATATTTTGTATCATGGGATGCATCAACTATCAATGCAAGAGGGGTGAAGAGGAAATGAACCAGTTCAGGAGCATTTGGATCATGTATATGATGTTTAAGTTTTGCCTGAAAAAAAAAAGAAATTATTCAATTAATTTTACCATGATAATGGAAGGTATACAATACAAACAGTGATACAAATTCACCAAAGTGGGGCAGAACAGTGACTCAAGACATGAAAATTCTGTTTCAGTGGGCCTTGCATACAGGTGCATTCAGAGTGCTCTATAAGGCCATGTGGCCCCTTTCATTGGGGACACAGTACAAGGTACTGACTAGTGTCTCACATAATCGGATTCCGCTTCTGTTTCAAGCACTTTCAAATCCCGAGGACCCCCAGACCCAAAACTCATGATTTTTTCAACAACAACATTCATCAAACCAGCTTTTGCTGTCTGCTCAATTCGAAGTGTTGGTTTCCTTTGATAGCTTTTCAACATGAAGTAATATTCTTACAGGCCTCTAAATTTCTATGTGGGTTCCCAGTTGTGTCAGAATCACAAAATCAGTTGAAGCAACACTATTTTTATTAGACAAGACGTAAAATCAGAATGACAGTAGGATGCGTTCATTACCCTCCACACTCATTCCACGTTGACCAGAGATCTATTGCCAATAAATACCTAGCAAAAAGTTCAACATTTTCTGCTCAAGTCTCATCACATTTTTTTCCGAAATTACTTGTTCAGTGCGAGCCTGTGCTTTCACTCCCAGCTTGGACAAAGATGACACAAAATTAATAACCGTTACCTGCTTTGATCAGTCGTAAATGGCGTATGACTTACAGTTGAATCTAGTTTTAAATTGTTCTACCTAGTGCATTTATTCACCTCGTTGCTGACATCAACACAACACTTTCAGACCAGAAGTGAGTCCAGGGTGGCCACTCGATCAGGATTTTCATTTTCCCTGACTTCTCCCTGACCTTTCTGTCGATTTCCCTGACTCCGAGATTTTTAAGCCCGACTCTTCCACCTTTTTTCCCGATTTCCTTGCTTGAATTTTAACATATACCCTGTCAAATTGAAATGTCTAAAGGGTAAATAAACGGGTAAGTTGACTTAATATTAATTATTACACTGAAGGATTTATGTATTAGTTTATTAATGTGCTAACCTAAATAAATTTCTGATTTAGAGGCGCGAAGAACAAAAAAAGCTGCGTCAGCACACAAAAAAACGCTGCGAAGTCCTTGTCATATGGATTTTTCTGTTGGACATACCTACAGAAATTTTGGAAATACATTTATTGCTTCTTACATGTGAAATTATTGAAATAGCTATTGTTGATGGTTTCCACCAATTTTGATCTTTTGGTCTTTGATCATTGATAGTGTCATTCAACTGTCTTGATTCACCTGTTGAAACTACTTCTAGTGTTATTGTACAAGCTTATGGTAATTTCAGACAATTTCCCAGGTTTTTGACTCAGAATAAACGAATTGTGGAAGCTCAACCTTCGCTACTACCTCAATTCTCACTCTTTGATCAAAATCAACTTCTTATTCGATCTTCTCGCCCTAAAAAACAGGGAAAACGATACCTCACAAGCTCACGTTCACTAAAACCTCGAAAACCCCTACTTTTACACCCATTTTTCACCCATAACACCCCTGGGTGTATTTTGACCGGGCTTCCGAGCTTCGGAGCACAACTAGGACCCAAATGGGGACCGAAACTGTGTGCGGAAGAACGACGATTTTAGACGATAATTTAACGAAATTTAATGCTGAAACTTCGTTAGAACCTCGATTTTCCACTACTTGGTCAAAACTGACTTCATATTCGGTCTTCTCGTCCCCAAAAACATGAAATACGCTACCTCAGAAGCTCATGTTACTAATACACACAAAAAAAACCATTTTTCACCCATAACACCCCTGGGTATATTCCGATCGGGCTGCAATGTTTTGGGACACAACTAGGGCCCAAATGGAGCATGTGTGCAAAAGAACGAATTTTTTTAGACCGAAAATGAAGTAGATATGGATGATACGGCGGACGGACATTGCATTTTGGTTTATTATTCTGTGAATAATACACCTAAGTAGGTAGGTATTCGCTCAGCAAACAATTTTTATAACACCCCCTCAAAATTTTTTCTTTTCCGTTTCAAGGTGCGTAGATTGCAAAAATGCAATGTCCGTCCGCCGTCCACCGTACGCCGTATCACGTGTACCGGCTTCATTTTCGGTCTAAACAATTCATTCTTTAGCACACATGCTCCATTTGGGCCCTAGTTGTGTCCCGAAACTTTTCAGCTCGATCGGAATATACCCAGGGGTGTTATGAGTGAAAATGTGTGTAAAAATAGGTACTTTTTGCGTTTTAGCAACATGTTAGTAACATGAGCTTTTGAGGTATCGTTTTCCATGTTTTTGGGACGAGAAGACCGAACATGAAGACGATTTTGACCAGAGTGGAAAATTGAGGTTCACCAAATGTTCAGCTCCCAAAATTGATTTTTAGTGAGTCAAAAACCTGGGAAATCGTCTGAAATCACAATCAGTTTGTATAATAACACTAGAAAAAGTTTCAACATGTGGGTCAAGACGATTAAATGGCACTAACAATGGTCAAAGATAATTTAAAAAAAAGAAAAAAAGTAGCCTACCTAATTCGTGTTTTGGGGGCCAAAACTGGTGGAAACCATTAGAAATAGCTATTCGAATTATTTCACGTGAAAGAAACAATAAATGAACAGCCAACATTTCTGTAGGTTTATCCTATAGAATAATAAACCCATGTGACAAGGACTTTGCAGCGTTTTTGGAATAGGCGCACCTTGAAACGAAAAAGAAAACATTTTGAGGGGGGGGGGGGGGGGTGTTATAAAAATGTTTGCTGAGCGAAAATAAGTGTATTATTCGCAGAATAATAAACCAAAACGCTGCAAAACCCTACACAACGGTTTTGTACAGAACACCCTTCTGTTACAGATCACAGCTCCCTGTATAGATAACCCTTCTTATGTAGATCACAGACCCTCCGTAGCTAACCCCGTAATCGTCACTAGGTACCTACCTAAATCACGTGTTAAATGTTGCTAAAATAATTCTAACAATGAAAAACAGTAGCTAAAATAGCATAAAGAAACAAATAAGTTCTGAAGAGAAATTGTTGATCTGGAGTGAATTCAACAATTCACTCCAGATTCAAGTCCCGGTAGGGTTTCGATCTCGGGAACTCAGGCGTAACAATCCGTCACTTAGACCACTGCGCTACAGCGCCAACCTGGCCGAGAGACCAGTGATATGTGCTCTCAACTCAGCTTGATGCCTGCATTCCCTGCTTTTAATGGAAAATTGTACAGCAAATTTTATGGCAACATCATAGAATGCTCCGATGGTCTCAAAAATTCTGAAAAAAATCGAACTAAATTCGAGAAAACCTACACCTTAAAATGCAATTTCCCGAGATAGGGATTCTCTGGACATTTCAACCCCTCGTTTCACCCCTTAGAGTTGAGTGACTAGACCAACTAGAGCCCAAACGGGCTCTGAATGAATTTTGGTTCATGGGAACTAAGGAAAATGCCGCGGACGGTGTAAGGACGGAAATATTTTTATTGGATATTCGTATTCTACATCCCTTAACGCAACAAATTACATTGGATTGGAGGGGGGGGGGGGGGGGGGGGTAAACAAATGTTTGTGGTCGATTCCAATGGTTCATTATTGAAAATAATAAACCAAAATCTGTCATTAAACGAGCGTGAACCAACCACATGCCAGTCCTCGGCTTGACACAGCTTGCATGCACAAGGATCCGACAAGTGCAAAGACACTAACTTCATTAGCACTAAACTTACCTGATTTTACAGCTCGACAATCGAAAATATCCGCCCGCCGCCCACGCGCAAAACCCTCTACCAACTTTCTTTGGGATGGAACATCGATGCTCGATGTTATTGATACAGCGATGTTTTTGACTTCGATGTTCCATGTTTTACCATCGATGCTGAAAGGTCTGATATTATCTAACATCGATGTAACCGTTATGATATCTATGGTAAACATCGATACCATCGATGTTAGCTGAATCAATATCGATGTAATTGTGAAATAGAGGAAAATACAAGTTGGAAAGAAACTGGTGGAAGTGGAAGAAGAATGCCCAGTAAGAATATTCGAATGCCATCAATTTATGTTCAAGTACCCTATCGACTGGTTCATAATCAAACTCCCCACTTTTATTCCCTAGAAGTTCCCACAGGGCTGCGGGGAGCTGAGGGAACGGATGGGGCAGTGATTGCATCTTCTACTCCTTACTAGGCGTTGCACGCTCTGAACCTTTCAAATGACTGGACACAAGCAGAGCGGGAAATAAGGTGCGTCAGTTCAAAATCTCAAGAACGCGGCGGACATGCGGTAATTTTCCCTGACTCGCCTCTCGATTTCCCTGACTTTTCCCTGACTTCCCTGACCAACATTTTTTTCCCTGACTTCCCTGACCGGTGGCCACCCTGTGAGTCAGACCCATTTGAAATGACACTATCTTCTAGTTCTTCCACAACACAGTTATTGTGAGAAATTGGTCACGTTTGTTCGCCACATATTTCATGGGTCACTCAAGTTTGATCATTACAAAGCACACAAAAATGCAACTTGTCACTTGGACCCATCATAGAAAAATCGTGTTTGTATGTATCTAATTTGGATTCTTCTTTCTAGGCAGCACCAAGAGAGTTGTTCTGGCAATATATGTCTTGTTCATGAGAGCCTACTAGTCACGGATGTTCCTCGTAGAGTGGCTGATTCATCAATGAAGAGCGATTCGAATAAAGGAGCATTTAAATAAAGCAGCACTTGATAATATAGCTGTTAGGTTGTTTAAGATCAATGAAGCTGAATAGGAGTACCCTGGGTGAGAAACGACACTTTCTCTGGGAAAGGGTTTTCCTAGCGACATGCACTACAATAAACCCTAAGATTTTTGTTGGTAGTGAATACATGCTGAAATTCCAAAGGTGTCAGCTCCTCTCCAATTTGCCAATATGTGACTGTTTGACCATAGTCAAACGCTCTTCCCATTGACCGATGAATACGAGTTATTCAGGTAACCACCCCATTATAACCAACCACTAGACACCACTAGGCCTTCTTACTATAGTCCTGGCACGAAAATGCGAGCCAAGTTGAGCTATGCTAACCCTGCATGCTATGAACGCTGGATGAGCAATTTGGCCAGGAAGCTGTAAAGCACAAACACCCGGGTGGAATTTCCTTTTTGGAGGACAAGTTTTTTGTATACAAAAGTGATTACAAAGGCTTCCGCAACCTTGATTGACTCTGGAAGCATAATGAACTTGAAAGCTGTTAAGTTCCTTCAACTGGTCGGTTACTGTGGGTCTCACTGCCCCCTGGCAGCCAAGCTTCCATTTTCGTGCCAGGGACTGTAGGTAGGTTGGCTATGGGACATCTAATGATGGCACGAACTTCTGATACCCAAAAGCAGTTTTTCATTTCATAATCCCTTAAAAAGTAAATCACTCAAAATGAAATGGTGGAAATACATTTCAAATAAGAAACTGCGTTAAACAATGGAAACACACTGGGGTGGAGGGAAGTACAAACTCACACTGAAATATCTGAAGGAGCTAGCTCTGTGTTTTGTTGACAGGATCGTGTTCAGTATTTGGAAGGAAAAATATGATTTTAGGGATACTATGAAAGGTAAAATTGCACTCATAAAATATGTTCATTTAAAATCAGTGTAAAATTTCCTAAACATCGAGTGATTTCCTAAACAGATTTGTAACAGCCTGTAGATAATTTTATGATAGGTACATGTTGGACTACACACAAATCTTTCGTGAGGCATTAGGGGCAATAAATTTGCACAAATGAAACGCATTCACAGCAACCAAATGACGAATTCAATTTCTACAAATCACTTAACTATCATAAAAACTATACTCACCAAAAGGATAAATGAAAGTTTGAACTTTTGGAATATGTCAACAAATTCCAGCTCTGGAGGAGGTTTAGCCCTCATGGTGAGTAAGCCATCACCCATGTCTTTTTTCTTGGATTTACGGTTCCTGAAAGAGACAGCAATACATTCACAGACCATGGGATTTTAAACATCCTCATAGGTTTCAAACATGAGAAAAACACTAGCATATCAACCTCCATGGAGAATAGTGTGACAGGTGTTTATCGTTTTCAGTTTCTGTCCTTTTTCCAAGTCTGTGCAGTGCAGCCTTGTTAGTCCGGAAGGCTAGTTTTTTTTTTGGTTTCTATAATAACTGAAGTAGTGAGTTTGAGCCCAGATCAGTCTCAAACCTTCAACAATAAAACCTGAACAGTAGAGGTGAGCGCACACTAATGCCACAGCGAATCGGGTCGCATCACAGCCGATAAACGTTGCTAAACACATTACCAATGTGTCGGCCCGCCCCAGATGATCGGATTTGCCTCATTGTTCGTTGCATCGTCCGTCATGGATTCTTCAGATGAACATATTTTATTTCTGGTTCATTATTTTCAATAATAACCTTCGGAATCGAGCATGGGGAAAAAATTAACCCCCTCAAAATCTGATGGTTTCTGTTTCAAAGTACGTTGAATCCGAAATAACAAAATTAAATTAATTAATTGTATGCCTGTTGGCCGTGTGCTTCGTACTCCGTTTTTTCATAGTTACCCTGAACCATGAACCAAAACTAATGAGATTTGGGGCGGAATTCATAGTCGCTCCTCAACGCTGAGGCCACCCTCAAGGTGACTTCCCAAGGTAGGGTGCACCCTTATCGGTATTCAGAAAGGCTGGACGAGAGCATTCTGTCACCTCCAAGCTGAAGGTACCCTTGAGGTGGGTTCCTATGCCCTTGATCTATTCAGAGTGGTCAGTTGCCAAGGCCACCCTTGAAGCCAGCCTCGAATTCCCTATTCAGAAACGAATTTTGTAGTTAAGGTGAGAAATTTCTCAGCACAGAACCTCCCTCAAGGTAAGGTACATCAAAACCTCCCTCAAGGCCACTTTCTTTCCTCATATCTTTGATAATTCTCATTATGAATGATTATCATAATTATTCTTCCCATTATTTTTCCTACGTGTTCGACTGGGACGACGTTGGATTCATTCACGATCGTGAATGAAACGGTAAATCCGGCTGGGATATCATCACTAGGGAGCACCTGATTATAATCAAGGGTGGCTGTATGAAGTCGAGTTGGTTGTTCTGCGATATTATTTCATTTGACAAGTGATGGACTATTGGATTTTGTTGGTAGGTACTTGTGAAACTTGAACAAACGTTGAAGTATTACTGATGGGTAAATTATTACAAAATGGTTAATTATTACACATCGGTAAATTGTTACACAACCGTTCATCTACCTAGAAGGGACTGGATTTTGTTGATCGGTATCGGTACCTACTTTTGCAACTTGAACAACCGTTGAAGTATTATTGATGGGCAAGTTTTTACACAACGGTTCATTATACTTGATCACGAGGGTAGGTATTGACGACAGAAAACAGTGATCTACGCAGAAGGGGCATCTATTTGACTCTACTTCAACAATTTTCCTTCAGAACTTCATTATTTTTGCCATTTTAGCCATTTAGTTTCTTTTGCCTTCTGTTTTTGCCATTTTAGTTACTGTTTCTCATCGATAGAATTATTTTAGCAACACTCAACTCGTGTCATCACTAGGGACGCGCTAACAATGGGGAATTGGCCCGAGATAAAATCATTGCTAGGGATCACCTGATTATAATCAAGGAGGAGGAGTTGGTTGTTCCGTGATTTTATTTCATTTGAAAAATGATGGCTGTTTTGGAGTTTGTTGATAGGTACTTTTGCAACTTTTTTCACTCCACATCAACAATCTCCCTTCAGAACTTCATTATTTGCGTTTCTTTTTGCTATTTTAGGTACTGTTTCTCATCAACAGAATTACTTAAGCAACATTTAACTCGTGATTTAGGTAGGTACCTAGTAACGAGTAAGGGGTTAGGTACTAACCTGCGGAGGATCTGCGATCTACATAATATGTATAGAATAAAACATATTATATTACATAGACGGGTTATCTATACAGAGAGCTGTGATCTGTAACAGAAGGGTATTCTGTACAAAATAATAAACCGTTGTGCAGGGATTTGCAGCGTTTTTTGATTCATTTTCGAAAAAAGACTGAACACAGAACAATGTGTGTTTTTCTGGAAAGCAATTTGCTCTTAGGAACACAGAACACAACAAAACGCAAGTGAAACCGGTTTTCATACCCTTTTTTATCTGTATTGGCTTGGTCGTGGCGAACAATCCCTATGGAACTTCACCAAACATGTCCACAGAGCTTCATTTTGCTTGCTCTAGACACCAATCCTCCCCAACCCACCTTGAGGCCGGCCATGAGAAAAACGTGAGCCAAGGCCACCCTCGACATCAGTACAGTTGCACTATGAATACGGACGCCCTCCCTTGAGATGATCCTCACCTTGGCTTGAGGTGAGATTTCTCTCACCTTGAGGAGCGACTATGAATTCCGGCCTTGGTTTGCAAGTAACAGCTCATTATAATCACGCATGGCTTTACAAAATCGAGTTGGTTGCACCTTGATATTATTTCTTTTTTTTTGAAGAAAGATCTTTATTTTGGATTTTGTTGAGGGTAGGTATTTTGTAACTTGAACAAAATAACATTCGTGCATAACAACAAATAATAATAATAATATGCGGACTCCTTGAATCCACCGCATTATTTATGAAACTATAATTGCCTGGCCGGCTCCAGTACTCGATTTATGGCTTCCTGGGGGGGGGGAGGGGGGGGGGGAGCACGAGGGTAGGTACTGACCACAGAGAACAGTGACCTCCGTCGAAGAGGCATCTATAAAATAATAATCCCTTGTGTAATAATTTGCAGCATTTTGTCCAATAACTAGAGAGAAAAACAAATACTTTCCTATAGAAACTTTGTTCACAAACAATCCGGCTGGTTATTGCACACTGCTACCAGGGCAGATTGGGTCGCAGCGGGCTGACAGAAAACTCTGCCTAGCGAGCGATGTGTTCGGCACTAGTGTGTGCTCACCTTAAGACAGCACTTAGTTTAACCCCGTCATGGGAACATTCTGCAGAACTAACGCCAGACCTACAGAAATTTTGAAGCAATGTATTCTCTGTATTCCTCCCCAAATTTTTCTTCATTGGAAAAACTATGTTTGTTCAATTTTTCTTCCATTCACTATAGCTGTAAGAACACTAACTTTATTGAGGCCCTCAGTAGTTACGGTTTCTTGAACATTTATGGCGTATTATTTACCTAGTAAAAATACCTCAGTGATGGTCGCAATGAAGCCTGATCATCCCGACCATTTTCCCAGTTATAATCCTTAATAATAATTGGTAGTGAAATTCTTCATAGTATGTGGAGATGAACAGTTAAATTAATGTGACAGCATTTTCTCCTGCTCATCATTAGAAATCAAGACATTTGGTAAGTGCTTTAGTTTCTGCCTCGTCAACTTGGCAAGCAAATCCGAAACAATCACTTAATAGTTACATCAAATATGTTTTCTGGAGACTCAGTTTTAATTGCGTTTGTAGGGCCGAGGTCCTCTTGTATTTCAAAACAGAAAACGTTTGATGACTTAAGACTCCTGTGATATCTATATGCATAACTTTTTCAGCATTTCTCAACTTTTTCTCAGTGATACCCATTAGATACTATCATCGGCTCTGCATCAACGTGAACGATATTGATAATCAAAAGCGTCATAGAAAACCATAAATACACGGAATTGATGTAATTAATCATTATCTAAATAACTTACACAAATTAAAAACTACAGACAAATGTCAAAATCAACACAGAAAAGTTGCTACCATGACAACGGAGATAATCCGATTTATAGAATCATTATTATTAGCCTTATAATACGCCCACAACCCGTTTCCTGCTAATGAGGCAAATATCTTTTATCTAATTTTTCTGGGCGATTTTCATTTTTTTAAATTATTATAATAATAATAAATAATGACTTGGCTTTTCAGCGAGTTTGGCGAGGCGCCAACAATAACCACAATAGAAGCCGTAATGGTGTTTTTTTTGTGAACGCCTCACCTCCATCCAGGAAGTCTCTCTATATAGTATCTCTGCACATACCAAACCATTAGTAACAATCACTCAGTCAAATGAAACTGCCATCTTACTTCTTTCTGCGCTCAAGTTCCCTGGAGGCAGCAGCAGAATGTTGCAGACGAGCTATGAATTTTTCAATGTCATCAAAGCAATGATTAAGTGTGGTTACATCTCTACCGTACTTCTCACTTGAGGTTGAACTACTTTCATCATCATGATTACTTACTCCTACATCGCTTCCACCCCTCCTTTCAGATTCTGAAATAAAATATTAATTCATAATGATAATAATAAGGTAGCTGGCAGTTACTAAATTACCACCTTCATTGCACCAAATTGGATATTCTATTTACAAATTTTTTCCATCATATAATTTCAAATTGGCAAAAGATTTCCCTACACAGCCATGGTTACAAAACTACATCCAGTATTAACAATGTTGTAAAACATTATAAAAATAGAATAAAACTTATTTATATGGATAGTCCAAATCATAATGCGTTATTCTATTTGCTCTAGATAATTATTCAATTCTGCATACACTCGCGGTTGGTTACAATAATTGCTGTGTAGTTGAAGGGGCGGGATGCTATAGTCCGTTCACTAGAATATTGCCCTCCGACCCTGCCATCTGACGGAGAACGTGGAAATCATTTTCAACACGGAATTCCCCGTTTTTTTTTTTTGTTTTTTCCCTGTCCAGTGGCAGCACTTTCCCCCTGTAATCCTTTTTCCAGCTGTGTGTGAACCGTCATAAAAACAAATTTTTTCGTTATAAAAAATGATACTGTCATAAGAGCCATAGGTACCTACCATAGTGAACGTAGCATTTTCCCGATTGAGCATGACTCCTTCGAGCTGACAGATAAACTCGTGTGTAATAGGATTTTTCTTGAAAATTAGGAGTACTTTTTTGAAAAGGTACAATGAGGTAAATAAGTAAAATTTTTTGAAGGTAGGTAGGTATAAAAGGAAAGATTGGAAACAAATGTTATTTTATTATTTATTTATTTAGTACATATTATTATTCATTTATTTAGTACTTACGTAATTTAACTGTGGTACGTTAACCTTCTAATCAGAAAAATCCGAATCCTCATCGGAACTGCTATCAGTATCAGAAGCCCCCCCAACATTAATGATGAAACTATCGATCTCCGATTCGACTAAGTGATCTTTTTGACGGTAGTCGTCCTCAATTTTTTCGGCTGGACTGACATTTCTTCCACCTGAAACCGCTACTAACCAGTCGTTTCCGAAGTTAACTTCTACCATACTCGAGAACTCCGACACTCGCCAATTCCGCACAAAGTGTTTTGAATGAAGGGCACTCTTTCCAAACAATGTAGAATTCACGTATCTTGTTTCGTGTAGCAGCATCGGTGAATTCATCAGCGTCGATGACCTTCTTGTGCGGTGTGGACTTGGTTGGCGTAACAAACAAAGGTCTCGCCCGATCTGATGTTTGGTTTCCAGCTTCCTTCATAATGTTGCAGACTGTTCTCGCCGAGACGCCCGTCGCTGCACTAGTCAGTCACATCGCGAACGTTGTATTTCGTGTCATCCTCTTTCTTCTTCCTCGTAAAATACTGGCACACATTGTACACAATTTCTCGTGCCTGACTCCTCAGACTCCCCTCCTGACTCCCTGCCTCTTGCGACAGGAGGTTTCCGGTTTCTTGCTGACGATGAATGTTGATCTTCCATCGCGAGATTTGTGTAGGCGACACACGGAAACTGACGGGTATGGGGGATTGTGATGATCAGTTCCAAAATAGGATGACGAGGATTGTGATGATACTCACAGTTAAAATAAGAAGGGTTAATACGACGATATAGGTAGGATGGTGAAACGAAAAGCAAGATGCAAACGAGGAAAACACGATACGGGAACGGAATGAGCTGGCTTGGAATGGCAGCATGGCTGCCAACATAACAGAGTAAAAGTCCCAACATTGCATCCCACTCAGGCTGCCGAGCCCTCAGCTTCTCCCATCCTCCTATAGAGTGCAGGGTCGGAGGGCAATATTCTCGTGCACGACCTATAGTTTCGATACTTCATCGAACAAAATATTTTCAATTGAGTTTCATATTTCCAACCATATATCTGCACATCTTCCATATTTTCAAGTTCAACGCACTAAATCTATTTAGTATTTCCAAAGCCTATACACAACGTCTTGATTGCACGCCGAGCATATTTCCTTACTTCTCATCAGGTGTTATCATTTGGTACAAAAAATGAGCCTTATGGAGAATGAATATTATGATGCGTGGTAGTAGTAATCCGTCAGTGTCTGATGTAACCCGCATGTTTTTCTCACAGATTGCCATTAACTAGGCTCCCTCCATTCATACAATGAACAATCAAAGTGAATTTTTCTGGGAACTTGTGTATGTAGAAACGATTCATAGATATTCAACACTACCTCAACCGCCGTAAAGGGTGGTAAGCCTGCATTTTATAGGCTAGGGCTGGTTCGTCATATAACAAAAAATTGTATAACTGCCACAGTGAGAGATACAGATAGATAGATGCAGAAGCAGTGACTGCACCACTACCAATATAACAACCGCCTTCCCCCTCCCAATAAAACTCATTCATTGAACCTAAGCCTGATGAGGACATATTTTGGATATGTACTACCAGCTATTACCAGTCTACCAGTTCCTCCACATTTCTCTGCCTATTTCAACTAACCAGAATGAAGCAAACAACCAACCAGAAATATACAACATAACACAGGAGAACTACTCTTTAACAGAGTAATACCCCCAACAGTTCAGTCAAAGTTGTGGTGAAATGTTGCTAAAATTGATCGTAACCTAAATCCCATCATGGATAGAAAAATTATTCACAAATAGAAGAAAATATTTATTATTATCATTATTAGTTCTTTAATTACAGATTTTACCTAATTTGTGAGATGAATACTAAATTTGCCGAAACTTCACAAACCATCATGCCCACCGTGTTTATCCACTTCAGATTGGAATTCCATACAACAATCAATCAAGAAGTCAATTTCTGCAAACCTGAAAAGCTCAGAAACCTCTCATTTAGGATGCCCAAAGTTAAATAAAATCATTCCCAATTTTTTCAACGATTGATGGAAACCAAAAGCCTAATTTGATTGGGCTAACATCATCTCAAGACAGCCACCAGCAACCCAAAGGAGTTGGACGGAAGGTTACATGGTGACTCATGAGCATACTCAGAAGAAGAGTTATAGGACAAAGACTGTCAATGAACTGTGGAGAAAATGTGGTGTTTGATTGAAATAACGAATTTGTTCAACATGAAAGACTTCAACAATTGGTTCCTTTACCGAAGCACGAAATTAAAAATCTTGCTTTTGAACAGTCCATTTTATGTAGTTCTAGTCCTCACCACTCAAAAACAGAAAAAGATGGACAAAATTGAAAGTTTATCATAGGTCACAACAAAAACAGTACTCACGTGAAACAGCATTGAATACCGATACTTGTTCCCTCACATTAACTCCATTCAAAGGAGGTTCTGGCGGAGGGGATGGTGGTGGAGGAGGGATGTGACCTTCACGATGATTCAATGGTTTTCCTAGTCTGAGATGCTTCAAATCTTCCACTATTTCTTGAGCAGATGTTTTCTGGCACTGAGACAAAAAATATCGTAAGTTCAAATAAATAACCCAGGTGCGAAGGATATATAAACCAAAAACCTTCGGAAGTTATTAGTTTACAAGACAAAAACCTTATACTTGTCATCCATCATTGTGGTGAATTTAGCTCTACCCGGATAGAACAACGTGTATTGCAAGCTGCGCTAAACAGCATTTTATTGAATATGAATTAAAAGACCTGACAGCAAAAAAGGCAGTCTTGATCACATATTTATCAGAGAATACCTACAAACTACTCGAGCATCTCTGCAAACCCAAGAACATTGAGCAATTTGACAACACTTTTTTCATTACTACAGTATTTTCTAATCGATTTAATAACCATTCAATTTAATAATCATCCCAACCAATTTAATACTCCTCAACATCAAAGGATGTTATAATTCTTAGACAGTGACACTTCACAGAAAACAGAGATACCTTATATATATGACCTTATTTGAATTGGAATAAACAATAATAATTATATAATTATTTGAAATGAGTTTCCACAATTTAATCGGAGTGATTTAGTTCAGTCTACCCGACACGATTGGAATAGAATCAGGTCAGGTTGAATGGAAACCACTAGCTTGACCTACCACCCTGAATGAACTAGTGAAAACAGACATGAGTTTACAACCAACAGTCAAAGCTTGCAAGCATATATACCTGGAAAATATGCATTTCTGAATGAGAATTCGGTCGGTCATCACCCACAATAAAAACTAGTATGTTGTCATATATTTCCATTGGATCGGTGCTGGAGAATGCTGTCGGTTCTTGGATAAGTGCAGCAGGAAATTTTTCCATTGTATCCTGTTCAAGAAAAAATACACAACTCATCATTCTTGACTGCAGAACTCCCACAGAATTTTCAAAAACATACATGTCTGAATCTAATTCATTCTTTATAGAAAAAGTAAAGTAAAATAAACAGCCATTCCAGGCTACGGATTTTCGTCCAACTGCTCTGGCAGCGTCATGGACGTGATCAGCTGTCCTCCAATGAGAGGACCAGAATTCGATCTGATCATTTCGCTCTTTACTTGGCTGCTCATTGCCTCACCCCCTTGAGTGGAGAGGTTCGCCCAACAGTTCGCATCACGTGTCATGACGGTCACCCATCCAAGTACGAACCACGCTCCTTAACTTCAGTGATCTCATGGGAACTGGTTTATTCCACCTGATAAGGACGTTGGATACCTGAATCTTATTCATTCTTTATAGATCCCATAAAATGAAGGCAAGCACACTCGTATACCAGGCATACTGTTATTTTCTTGACACCCTGATGATGATGATTTCCTTACATCAAAAGCATTCGCCTCTAGTAATAAATCAGCTAGATACTACGGATTCCTCTGGAAGGTATGGTAACATTATTAAGGTATGGTGAAGGATGCCAATGGGCCAATATGCGAGAGTAATTCGTAATCACGCCTTCCTTACTTGGTGCTACATCTCGCAAGGGGACAGGGCCAACTGGTAGCAGCCTTCACCAGACTTATCAATTCAGAGCTGCTGCACTCCAGTCACTGACTGGGATCACTGGTCACAGCCTTCACCAGTTTTATCAATTCAGTGGTGCTGCACTAGTCACTGACTGGAATCAGTGGTAGCAGCCTTCACCAGTGCTGCTGCAATCCAGTCACTGACTGAAACCACTGAATGGTCTAATTTCTTTATTTTACAGTTTATTTATTTAAAAAAAAATAATGAAGCTCATGGGCTTGTCGTGGAGATCAGGAGAGCGACATTGGTACAATGAGTACGCATGACTTCTGCTCATTGTATTACTTTTCCATTTTCAAATGAAAGCAGATTCCATTCTAAGAATTTTGAGACCAACCACCGCGTTCTCCTACGATGAATATTCTTTTTCTACGAGCTTTCAACGGTTCGGCAATGAGTGACATCATGCACCCCTCCCCTGGGCAGGACCCCCTTGCCAAGTGCGACGTCACTCGTTGCTGAAACTTCGAAAGCTCATAGGAAAAGAACTATTCATCATAGGAGAGAGAGGTTTGTCTCAAAATTCTTAGAATGGAACCTACTTTCATTTAAAAATATAAACAGAAGTCATGGGTACTCTTCATAAGGACAATTATTCAAAACGATATCGCATGTTCTCAATTTTTTTTCATTTATTGATTTCCCCCTTTCTTACAAGAACCCCTTGCCCTTGCAGAGTACCCTGATACCCCTGACACTACGCCACTTCCATGTGGGTAGTCCTTACATGAGAAATACTGTTGAAAATACACTTGTGCAATGCAGTGATCCTTCCAAAGTAGGAATGACCCAGTGTCTGGTTGTACCCAGTATCAGGTCGCCCTCGGTGTTCATATTATAGTATAAAATAGGATACATGCAATATAAGATGAAATACGTATGACATTGATTTTGAAAAAAATCTCTGCAAAGAAACTGCAAACAAGAATGTTTAAACTTACTCCAGTCTCATTATCTATAATGAGAACCAGGTTCTTGTCCAATCTCAACTGCATTTTTTGGGACCATATGCCATTTGTTTTTTCTAGTTGCAACAGGCGTCTCATCCCATCTGCAGGATATACTATACCAGTTTCTTGGGAAACTGTGAAAGTGGCTAAATGTTCCATTACGTAAGTAGGGCTTTCATCTCTCCCCTGCTGAGGATCTGAAAATGTAACATGGACATGAAATACACATAAGCCCCATTTGAAAATAGTGTTCAAAACAGAAGTCAAAGAAATGTCGAATGGAACCTGACAAAAGATACAGCAAGCAGCACATTAAGAAGACCCAAACATGAATATGATAATGATAACCAATCATCTAACCTGGAGAGTAGCCATTAGAATGTACACTGTTCCTATGGTAAGGCATGTTCAGGTGAATCTCCAATTCTGCAACAGCATCAAAATTGAGAGTAAATACTAGCAAACATTATATAGGGAATCGGCTTTTAAAATTCTGTCTACAACCCGCAGCGTAAATTGTATATGCCAACTAGTTGTAACTAAGCTGGCAGTCTACGGGATGCGAGTTTGTGTGCAAAATGTTCACAAGAATTTGCCTGTTTCACGAATGGGGAATTTTCGTCAACAATTCTTCTTGGGAAAAAAAAAAATCAGAACTCCTGGAAAAATGGAAGTTCGAAGCCCATTTTCAAATATGTTTTTTTAAAGGGGGGGGGGGGGGGGGGGTTAAAAGTAAAAATGCGGCAAGAAATGACGTATCAGGTCTATTGACATCCGCCTGGCTATTGGCCCAAGGAGGCGGAGCGAAGCTTCGGAGGCTAAAGTTCTGAATGCTGCCAACAACCCAACATCAGAAATGGCAAACCTTCTTGGCAACCTTCAAGAACCTTTGTTGTAACTTTTTGTGAACCTCCCCTTGGTTCGATTTTGAGGACTTTTTTAAAATTATTTATAAACTGCAGCAAGGGGTGAATGATGTAGGTAACTTGTATGTCAGTTAAATATACAAGTCAATGGGAATTTTCGTCAAAAATCTTTTTTGGAAAAAAATATTCAGAACTCTTGGAAAAATGGAAGTTTGAAGCCCGTTTTCAAAAATAATCGAAATAAAAGTAAAAATGCGGCAAAAAATGACGTATCAGGCCTATAAAATGTGGTTTCTGAGTTGTTTCAAGTAAGTTGCTGAGTGATTTTTTTTTGTAGATGGATTTCGATGGCACCCTGGGCGATTTCTAGGTATTGCTTCCTCACTACCGAAGGTAGGGAAGCTTTGTATACAGCTTGTGGCCGGCCGACTATGGGGGTGCCGTGGGGCCCGGAGCTGAACTCAAACCTTCAATGGGGACGAGAGAAGCCGCCTGACGGCACAGCCAGAAGAGGCCCAAACCTCCTCCCTCCATCAACTGGGCGGCAAGTCAACTGGAGACCTTGCCGCCCTCCCCATTGTCCGAGGTCGGATCTCGACCACGGTTGCCACTGCTGCTGGATGGATTCAACAGCACGATCCTCGAACGGTAATAAAGTGAATAGCGGTGAAATATTATTCTTATTACAATACCATCGTTGTAATGTTGAAAATTATTATCCAAATATAACATGTCCTCCAAAAGAGTCGAAAAATGCATGTCCTCCAAAATGAAAATTTCTGCTCACATTTTATGTTTCAGAAATCAAGGAACATATTTGGTTCTTTGTCTTTCCGGAGTAAATTCCTTGTCCCGGGCAAAACTGTATGAAAAATGGTTATAATGAGTTGAAATTTGAAGGGTAGGTGTGGATTTGGCCACAGATGGTCCCATATATCAAGTTAATTAAAAAATTACTGTAACAGGGTGGCCACTCGATCTGGATTTCCATTTTCCATGACTTTTCCCTCACCTTTTTGTCGATTTCCCTGACTTTCCGAGATTTTTGAAGCCCGACTCTCCCATCTTTTCCCCGATTTTCCTGCCTGAATTTTAGCATATTCTCAGTCAAATTTAAATTTCTTAAAGGGTAAGTAAACGGGTAAGTTGACTAAATATTATTACACTGAAGGATTTATGTATTAATTTAATAATGTGCTAACCTAAATAAATTTCTGATTTAGAGGAGCGATAGGGGCATAAGAAACGCCAACCAGCGTAGAGCAAAGCGAACTACCAAGCGTCAGCACAAAAAATGCTGCAAATTCCTACATAACGGTCAATTATTTTTTATAAAACACCCTTCGTTACAGACCACACTTCTCTGTATAGAACATCCTTGTTTTACAGATCACAGCTCTCTGTATAGATAACCCTTCTATATAGATCACAGACCCTCCGTAGCTTAGTACCTAACCCCGTACTCGTTATTAGGTACCTACCTAAATCACGTGTTAAATGTTGCTGAAATAATTCTATCAATCAAAAACAGTAGCTAAAATGGCACAAAGGAACAATAAGTTCTGAAGGGAAATTGCTGATCTGGAGTGAATGCAACAATTCACTCCCAATCGAACCCTACCGGGATTCAAGTCCCGGTAGGGTTTTGATCTCGAGAACTTCGGCGTTACAACCGTCACTTAGACCACTACGCTACAGCGCCCATCTGGCCGAGAGACCAGTGTTGTGCGCTCTCAGCTCAGCTTGATGCTTGCGTACACTCTGCTCTTTACAGCAAATTGTATAGCAAATTTTATGGCAACATCGTAGAATGCTCCGGATGGTCTCAAAAATGCAGAAAAAAATCTATTTAAAAATGCGAGAAAACCCACACCTCAAAATACATTTCCCGAGATAGGGATACTCTGGACATTTCAACCCCTATTTTCACCCCTTGGAGTTGAGCGACATTAACGCCGACCTTCGAGGATTCAAACAATATAACAAATTTAGTTGATTTTGGTTCATGGGAACTAAGGAATAAGCCGCGGACGGTGGCGTTGTACGGCGTACGGAAGGAAATATTTTTATTCGATATTCTTATTCTACGTCCCTTAAAACGTAAAAAATGACAACGGGGGGGGGGGGGGGGGGTGTTAAAATGTTTCTTGGTCGAACCAACGGTTCATTATTGAAACAAATAAACCAAAATCCTCCATAAAACAATGCAAGTGTGAACCAACCACATGCCGACCCTCGGCTTGACACAGCTTGCATGCACTAGGATCCGACACGTGCAAAGACATTTCATCAGAACTGAACTAATCTGATTTTACGGCTGGACAATCAAAAATCTCCGTCCGCTGCCCCGCCCACGCGCGGAACCCCCTACAACTTTTTTTGGAATGGAACATCGATGGTTGATGTTATCGAAACATCGATGTTTGACTTCTATGTTCGATATTTAACAATCGATGTTGAAAGGTCCGATATTATCGAACATCGATGTTACCGTTCCGATATTTATTTAACAGAACGGGCAAGGCCCAGTTGTACAGAGAACAGTTAACATCGAAAATGTACTTCAAATATTTGAAGTAGGTATATTGTAAACCAATCAACTTCAAATTGAACATTTAGATTGTAACATTAGCATCATTGTAACTATAGTTAGATCGTAGTTTTGTTGATTAACAGCAGTTTGAAAATAATGAGTACTTAGGAATACAAGAAATGAGTACTTAGGTATACGAGAAATTGTCTAGTAGGTTGGACAAGTTGCGGATAGGCTATTGTTAATCTCATTTTTGAATTTAGCGGGTTTTTCGAAAATGTCTGGATGGTGAAGTGAGGATAATAATACTGTAAGTTCACTGCATTCTGGTGAGAGGTTCATTTTGGGCATACAGGGTTGAGTGAAAAGTTGGCTCAAAAAGTCTGGGCTGTCTGACCATGCATAAATGGTTGCAAATTTTGTAGAGGGTGATGAGGTCACTGGCTACCCGCCTAGTGGAAAGTGGCAAGGTCTTGAAGTCTGTAAGCAGGTCCGAGTAATGGGCTATGTGGTTTTCATGTTCGAGTACTAACCCTGACTTGTATGCGAGGGATCTATAAAAACGTTTCTGCACGGATTCTACTTTACTGGCATACCTGGAAAAATGAGGGTTCCATATGGTGGAGCAATACTCAAGTTTGAGTCTAACTAATGAGTTAAAACGCATAATGAGTGCAGTGCATTTTTTGAAGCTTCTGGTGTTGCGCCATATGAAACCCAACATTTTACAGGCAGTACCAGTTTGTTGTTTCTTCGATATGCATAGCTTATGCCAGGTTGGGGTCGAGCCAAACTCCCAGATCCCTCACCAAATCGACTCTGCAAATTGGGAAAGAATTTAATTTGTAATAAAAAATTATGACGTTGTCTGAACGGGAAAAGGACATTACATTGAATTTATCATTTAAATTTAAAAAATTTTGATGGGACCACTTGCAATATATTTGAGGGCTTGTTTTTGGTGGAGTCTCTGACAGATTTTATGGTGAGATAGATTCTAACGTCGTCTGCAAATATCAAGATTTGGACATCACTGCTGATTACGGAAATTATATCATTTATAAACAAGAGAAATAATAGTGGACCGAGATGAGAGCCCTGAGGAACTCCAGAGGAAAGAAGGAAGGGGGACGATAGGGAATTTCTGATTTTCACTATCAGCGAACAATCGGTGAGGTAACTGGAAACAAAATCTAGCATATTTCCTTGAAAGCCGAGAGTTATGATCTACCCAATCAAACGCTTTGGAAAAATCTAGGTATATGGCGTCGACCTGGTATCCTAGTTCAATCTGCGCGTATACGTAGTTGGTGAAAACTAAAAGATTTGAAGTGGTTGACCTGTTTTTACAAAAACAATGCTATTGGTGTGCTATCAATGGTTTAAACAATGGTGTCAACTTATTAACTACTAACATATAAACATCGATACCATTGATGTTAGCTGAATCAATATCGATGTAATTTATTGTGAAATAGAGGAAAATTCAAGACTGGAAAGAAACTGGTGGAAGTGGAAGAAGAAGGGGTGTTCTTTAGCTGTGCCCCCCAACTTCGGAGCAAAATTACTCCGGTAACATAGAAGGTATTTTCAAGTTTGGTTAGTGATTTGGATTCGTCTGAACCTCCTTTTTCAGTGTATGAATACTATAATTCGATTGAACGGGAGAATCACGGTTTTGTGAGCACTTGAAAAAAGTGGGGGGCACAGCTAAAGAATTTCCCTACCGAAAAACTTTAGCTGTGCCCCCCACGGGCCCGATGGCTTTAAGACACCCCTCAACCAACCTTGTGAACTACTTTTAAGAATGCCCTAGAGCCATCGCGCGAGGCCGGTGTGCAAACAAAACAGAGGATAGTGTAAGGTTCGAATAGAGATTGGGCTCAAGTTCCAAGTTGGACTCAGTGGCTGTGCCCCGCACTTTCAAAACAAAGAACACCCATGTGTTCGAAGGAATGTTATCGGGAGCTCGACCAGTAAAACTTGCCTACCTTCAGTTGCGATTCATCCTCTCAACATGAAACTCGAAACCCTTTACGAAATTCTTAAGAGTGATTTAAGTGCGGTTTCCTTTTTTCAAGAGCAAGGACTCGTCGTGCAGAACCGGAGTTGTCCTGTTTGTAGTGCAACAATGAATATACGTGTCCGTGCCGACCAACATCGAAAAACAATTGAATTCAGGTGTCACAAAAGGGGTGAGAACCCACACGATAACCCACTCTTTTTTTATTGTTCAGTTTCTCCTGTAAAGAGACGTGGGGGGCACAGCTAAAGTTTTTCGCTAGGGAAATTCTTTAGCTGTGCCCCCCACTTTTTTCAAGTGCTCACAAAACCGTAATTCTTCCGTTCAATCGAATTATAGTATTCATACACTGAAAAAGGAGGTTCTGACGAATCCAAATCACTAACCAAACTTGAAAATACCTACTATATTTCCGAAGCCACTAAGCATTGAAAATGGGGGGCACAGCTAAAGAACACCCAAGAAGAATACCCCGTAGGAATATTCGAACGCCAACAACAACTGTTCAAGTACCCTATCGATTGGTTCATAATCGAACTTCCCAAACGTATTCCCTAGAACTTCCCACAGGCCTGCGGGGAGCTGAGGGGACGGATGGGGCCATGGTGACATCTTCTACTCCGCGCCACTAGGTGCGCCGGGCAGGCATTGCATGTTCTGAACCTATCAGATGTCCGGACACAAGCAGAGTGGTAAATACGTCAGTTCAAAATCTCAAGAGAACAGCGGACGTGCGGTAATTTTCCCTGACTCGCCACTCGATTTCCCTGACTTCCCTGACCAACATTTTTTTTCCCTGACTTCCCTGACCGGTGGACACCCTGTGTAACTTTCGTCTGCGCATGCGCAAACGTGAAATCCTTGTAAAGCTCATAATTACTCTAGAAATTGTTGAAAAGAGTTGAAAGTTGGAAGGTAGATGCAGACTGGTACCGTGATGGTTCTATACCGATTTCATCAAATTCTAGCAGTAACATTGGGATGCGCGTGAGTGAACAATAAATGTTTACCAATGAGGAACTTGCACTATCTGCAATTCTGGACGAAACCTTTTTTACTCTACACTGGACCACCTACGGTTCACCGAAATTTGATCAAATATGGATAGGAATATTTGTAATAATTAAAATCTAATTTGAAAATCGGGCGAAGGGGAAGCTGCGTGAAATGCTCTGTGACGTGTGACGTCACTGTTCTCTTATCCCTGGGGACAAGGCGATTTCCATGCTTCTCATCAACTAACAACTACGTTCATGTAACACGTTTCCTTTTCATTATTTTCTCCTATACTTGAACGTCTTCTACACAACAGAAGTGACAACAACGCATTACGATACTGTATAACAAAAAGAAAATACCATGAAAAACAAGGACACCAACAACCAAACAAAAAAGAAGTTGGACGGATTATGGATGCAGAAATCAGAAAGTTCACGGTGATATTCCTTCATATTTTGTTGTTATTCCGAAAAAATGTCGTACAGATATTGTATTATGTCAAATTATGCCAGCTCAGCTGCTACATCGCCCGAAAAATGGTTCATTGTTGTGCCAAATGGCCAACAAAACCGGAAAAAAGTTGTTCGACTTGATAAGGAGAAAAGGCTACATCACTCACCCATAAATCTAGTTATGATTGTGGAATCACCTTAATACAGGTCAGTATGAATATTTAGTAATATAGATATTTGACTGTGATCGAATCTTTCATCGGCCGATTTCGGGTTGGATAATCGTCAGTTCTGTTTCATTACCACGTACCTACCGAAAATAGAAAAGCTGTATATGCAAAGTCAAAAAATTTTATCCTTTAAAATCACTGAACATCCTTTAGGTTTATTGTAGGTACTTCGTTTTATAAACGAAGCTTTTCCCACCTTTCCTTACTTTACTAACTTAGGTCAGGAATAGTTCGGAAATAGGTAACTAGTGAAATTAGGCTAGCGTAGGCATTGTGAACTGATAGGCTAGGACATACGCTTGTGGTAGAATAATACAGGTGAACAGTACCTACTTACGAATTATGGTAATCAATAGGAAAAAGGATCAACAACAACTCAGTGCGTTTTGCACCCACCTAGGAATCATCTTGATGGCAAGTTAATAAGTTAATTTTACAGACAACTACATTACCTACATGCACTACCTAGTTGATTCACATATTAACGGCTTACCTCTCGTCTTCTTCACTCCTTCCATTTCGAAATTCCCAAGTTTTATTTTTGGCATGAACTCACATAGGCCAAACGATTCGAGAGGCGGTAAGTTGAAAGACGAAACCTCACACCCATCATTCGTTTTATTTAGATAATTTTCCCACATTGTTAATTAATGTTGCATCAATACCGAGTAGGTATAGCATGAAAAGTCGAATGAACAGCACCAATAAGTCGCGAAAACAGAACCAACGATTCAGTAACGTGAACAGCGGAAGTGAGACACGCGAAATGTGACGTCACGGTCGGGGAGTGGGCGGAGTCAGCTGAAGCTGGCATTTTGGTGGGATCTCAGAAATGCAAATTTCATTTATTTGTATAAAATCACTGGCGCATCTGAAAAAAAATTTTATTTTACCATTCGTCCTCAAATTCAATCCACTTATGACTTCCACAATTGAAAAAAGTGTGCTCCTCATCCCTTGTAACGCCCATAACTATCTGAAAACATAGTCGCAGCGAGTTGACATTTGGAGAGTAGGCGCGTGTTGGAGCACAGATGGTCCCGATCAAATTCATTGAAAAAGTACTGTAACTCGTCAGCACGTGTGCCAGAGCCCACAACAATTTTGGGTAGTTACTACCCTAGAAATCGTCGTGAAGCGACAAGGTTTGGAGAGTAGGTGGGGACTGGGCCACAGTTAGTCCCTACTAATGTCATGGATAAACTACAGTAACTTTCGTATGCGCATGCGCAAACGTGAAATCCTAGTAGATCCCATGACCACCCTAGAAAATGATATATATTCGGATTTAAACTTAAAACTACATGTATTTGGATTTCTCTCTCAATTTTAAATAGTTTTCTCATTTGTTTCAGTATAAAATCTTGTATTGCAACTTGCTTCGACACTTTTGAAATACCTATTCTTCAAGTGGTATGATACCACAAATATTCAAAACACTTATATATTATGAATGCCTATAACGCTTATCACTACTATGAATGCCTATAACACATACATTATTATAAATGCCCATAACACCCCATATTATGAAATAAATGCCCATATTATGAATCCTATTACGCTTATCATTAATCCTATTACTACAACTCCTCTTCCAGCCTACTATATTGAACCTCTCAATTTCAAATCCACACGCGTCAATTCTCCATCTATCCACCGAATAGACCCACCACCAACTATTATACATCCACGTTACACAGGTCACAGGCGAGGAAGCCATACTAACTAAATCACTCGCGAAGAAATCGTGGAAACCCATTTCAAAGAAAAACGGAGTTATTGAAAAAATAGTCAATTTCCACTAATACACGAAAAACGCAAAAAACACTGTTATACCGGTTTCGGTGATCAAACCATCGTCAGTAACACACAATAACTCAAGTTATTGGTTTGATCAGCGAAACCGGTATAACAGTGTTTTTTGCGTTTTTCGTGTATTAGTGGAAATTGACTATTTTTTCAATAACTCCGTTTTTCTTTGAAGCTTTCCTGCCTACCCCCGACTTGGCAGACTTTTTTTGTCGTTGCTAACTTAACTATGTAACGTATAATTTATAAATATTATGCTTCTTCATCACATTAATAATTCATCAATAATCAGTAAAAAAGCAGAATGTATGCGGCACTTTGCGACAAAATCATACACAAGCAAGATTTTCTCGAATGTTCATCATGAGTTCATTACTTTAAACACACATTTTTTAACCCACACAAAGATCTCAATTTTCTATTTGAAAGCACATTGACTCCGAAAGCACGACCCAGAAAGGTTAAAAAAGGATGACAACTAACTATCAATTTACAGAATAGTGGTCCTACTTACTGTCGGACTTCGAAGTTGTAAATATGCTACAAGAAATTCACCAACTAAAGAAGCACTTTTTTTATTATTATTGAAAAAGAATAGTAAATACAATTATACTACGTCGAATCAAGTGACCCATTTGATAAGATTGATGAAAGCAACTAAACTGAAGTACCTACCAGAACACCCAAAGGCTACAAAGAGATAAGACAAATTATCACGTTCTAATCTGTAATTCACTCAACTGTGCTGTAAAGAATTGAAGATGGTTCCAATGACCAGTCCGAAGAACTGAAATGAAAATCGAATGCAGAAATCACTGCGTGACAGAGTAGGTATATTAGTCCTAATAACCATGACAATAATATTATTACCTATCCATCTCCAAAAGATTTTAACACTCAAGGAATGGTAAACAATTCAACATTATTATAAAACCATTAGATGGGGCTCCTAGGGTAATGGTAGGTAGGTTCGTCAAAAACAAAACACACGGAGGAATTTAGACGGTGAGTCATAAAGCCAAACCCACACCGATTGGTATTCACGGAAGGTTCATTGAATTCTCCACTCCGTTCAGGTAGCGGATAGTTCGCCAAAGAATTCGTTGGGCCAGATGAATAAAAATAACTATAATCAAGGAAACCCCATGATATTGAGATCTAGAACCATTTTGCTGCCGATGATTGTCAGGCAAGTCACTGTCGCTGTAGGAGGAAGTGACAGGTAGACGGAGGTCGGTATGGAAGGAATGCAGGTCATTGGTGAATGAGCAGGCGATCGTGGTAGGACAGTATTACAAATTAAACATCATTAAATCACAAATAAATAAACGAGAACGGGCAGTAATGGAAACGGTTCTTCTGTATAAGTAGACGGATTGCCAAAATGTTTCGAATCAATCATTTCTGAGGTTCATTATAAGGTTATTTCTGAGTTTCTAATAAGTAGTATATACTGAACGGCAGTAAGTTGTAAGGAAATCCGCAATATCTCACAGAAACTGTCGCCTCATAATGCATCAGGAACACTACTGCTCCAAATCAATATATTAGGGAGTTAATTTCAATTTATGTGTACTAAAAACGTTATAACTGGTGGGTGAGTGTTAAGTGAGATGTAAACATGGTGAACAGTCACGAACTAGACATTTATTTAAGCTTCGGTCTACGAAAAAACGGCGCATGAGAAATAATAATAGGACATAACTAACATGAGAAAGTCAAACGAACAGCGATACTTACATGGGAAACAACAATCATATCAGCGAAAAACTTTAACCGAGTTCCACTAACACTTCACAAGTTAACTGGTGTTATGCACCTCACAACATCGACACTCATTTCTCTCCGAACACAATGATTTTTAGAACAAACCTCTCAAATCTGTGACAGCGATTTGAAACGCGGAAGAGATTGATCACGAAGGAGAAACAGCGACAGACGCAACAGAAGTGGCAGGTCAGGACACACCGAGACTTTCTACCTAGCTAAGGCAACCTGCAACCTACAATACAGCGCTTGTTGGCACATACCAAGGCCTTCGCCCCCCTTCCACCGCCGCGCCACCAGTCCGCCACTACACTTCCTTCATGCCAAATTATAAAGATTAACGACGGCCAGTCAAGTTTTTTTAAATCCTGTTCTGAACGAACGAGATCTTTTCCAAAAATCACTTTTATTTAATCATGTTGACGTGTACAATAAGCCTTTGGTTACAATTTTACGACCACATCAATGGTAAAGGTGGAGCCACTTACAAACTTGTGGGTAAGAACTATCCACAAAATAATAGGAGTGTGAACATAATCAATTCAGTGACTTGAAGAATCACCTTCGAGCATATATTATATAAATCACTAATGACTGTTATTTATGCTCGATGGCAGTCAAATTGGATTTTAAATTTGGATGAATTTTATAATCCAGTCCTCCAGCGCAATCGGTCGCTTCATGGATACAACACGCCTCTCGCTCTCACAATAGTATCCATTCGTAGTAGTATGTGGTAAGTATCCCATAGTAGTTAGTATCCGCAAAGATTTCGCGAGTACCTCCAGCGGATAATGAGCGCACTGGGACATTTAGGATAACTGCAGCAGGAGCTTCAAAGAAACCTTAGGTAGATACCGATTTTGTTTACTGCTTATTTGGTAGTTGTTGCAATGGCGGCTCTTAGCTTGAACCAATCAATCAATCAATATTATTTATTACAGAATGTAAAAGGACCTAGGTCCCACCTAGAACATTCCACATAGTATCATATTATATAGGAACATGGCTCTTGAGTAATAACATTAGTAATTAAAATAGTTATAACATATATCTGGTACCTGAACAAAAAATATAAGAGAAGCGAGGAAACAGAGAGAAATCAAAAGCAAGAAAAGAGGGAAAGAAAACTGAAGAAAGATTTGAAAAAAAAGAAGAAGAAAGAAAAGTAGGGGGAAGAAAGAAGTTATTGTAGGTAAAGTGCAGGCCAGAGGGGGTTGCACAAATGTTGGGTGTGTTGTCCGTCAAGTAGTTGTAGGAACAATTTTTACCAGCTACTAATGCGAAAAGTATGTATTTAATTGAGGTCTAGGTAGGAGTGCGTAGGTTATATAAAACTACCAAATGGTAATTAAATTTGTAACTAAATGGTACATAACTACATTGGTAGGTAACTGAAATGGTAATCAAAATTATTCCATGGATTACATAAAATTGTATAGTAAAAATTAAAAATTCAAACGTATAAATATGTGAAATGGAAGAGAGATGCTTCTTTATTTTGACGGATAAATGGGCTAAATCTGTAATGCCATCCTTCACCCATGCATCATTACTACCGTTTAAGCAAAAGCATGTGAAACAAAATAACCCACTTACCAGGCATCGACACAACCACTCCATTGTGGCATTCTGTTCAAAATTATTAAACTTCGGATAGGAGACGACATGGGGATCCTTACTTTTTCTGACAGTTTGAGTTCATACACCTAGGGGTTGGGGCCAGCCTGAGTCACGAATCTTCACTTTTTCTGTCACAGTCAATCGTGAATAGTTTATTTTGGGAGGGGGGGGGGGGGTAAAAATTACTGAGTTATCAATCACGATGACACGAAACCGAAAGCAGAGTACCTACAATGAGAGTCGAGATCGGGAAGGCACACAGAACAAAAGCAGAGTAGGTACCTACCTACAAAGTGAGGGTCTTGATAGGGAAGGAACACAGAACAAAAGCTGAGTACAAAGCGAGGGTCAAAATCAATTGAAACGAGTGAAAAAGCTGTAAAGTCCATGTCAAAACCAAAAACTGTAAAGCCATGCATCACAGGCTAGAATGAATCACGCTTTTGTGGAAAAGCTCCAGTCTGAACAGTGTCCTGAGTTTGCCTGTGACGTCACTGGGCGAAGGGCAAGTTGACAACCCCTCACACTCTATACCAAACATATTTGATTTCAGGCGTGAATAGGCAAGTTGCCCGGGACCAAAAGGGCTCTGTACAGTCATCAAATGAAACCCCGTCACATAGTGTCATTAGTGATTCTGACGATTACGATTTTATTAATTTGATAAAAATGTAAGGTGAGCCGGGGCAAGTGCGCACCAAAAAATTGAAAGTTTGACTTTGGGTGGCTCTAGAAATTCACCACTTGATGATAAAAATATACCGATTTTTGCAATCGTTGATTATAACCTTCCTCTCTGACAGTGTATATTAAAAAAATAGCTAAAACTTGAAACCCGATTTCTCAGAAACATGAAACTTTTCGAAGTCTCACTTACGCACTTGCCCTGGTGTAATGAGGCGTACCTCGCCTCCCATCTTGGCATGGTGGACGAAATGGTCGTTTAGGGGCAAGTGCGTGGAGCTCCTGGTTCCGCAGAATCTGTAGCGTTTAAAAAATTTAAATTTGGTCCAGAATTTACCGATTTATAGACTTTTGAACCCCCGAAACCTTGTGGGCTACAAAAAGTGAAAAAAAGTCAACGTGATAAAGTCATTTTTATTGTAAAAATATTTTCAAAATGTGAAAAAACTTAATTTGACTGACGGCCCCACCTGTTGCATCCGCATTTGCCCCAAGCATGCATAAAAGCAGGGGGAAGTGCAGACCTGGGGTTAAATCCTAAAGTTTAGAACTTATCGGAATCCTCATGATTTACATTTGAAGAATATCAGTCAGGGTTTGTGCTCGCCACAAAAAAATTCGCCAAAATCTTTTGGGGGAACCGATGTTTTCAGATGATCCTTGTTGTCTCAAACTTGCCTCCATGAGGAGATCTGAAATGTGGCAGGTTCTTCCCGACAGGTTATACATGATCGTAGCGCACTCTATCGACTAGCATTCGAAAGAACAGGTTATTTTGCAAAGTCCTCAACAGGTGGCAGGTTTTTAAGTCCAATATTCAGCTGCGCATCCAATAAGCAAAGTCAGGCTGCTATAGCTCCACTACGCACTTACCCCCAAAACGCGCTTGCCCCGACTCACCTTAATACTGTAATAAAATGTTTGTGTTTACGTATTTACTGCAGTAACGCTTACTTACATATATGAATCCTTTGAGTGCCTTGAGGATAGCTTAGCATGTTTCTGGGATGAATTTGCTGATTGTATTTTCGCTCTCATCCAAATTGTGTCTCTGATTAGTATCCACTTCCTGACCCACCAACGCCTTTTTTTCCGTTTCCTTACCTCTTCACAAGACTTTCCCAACCTTTCTGTGAAAAATACCACTTTTAAAGGCGGAGCTACACCATGATCAGCTTCCTGGGATAACCTGAAGCAGGATTAATGAATTCGCAGGAACTATTCATGCCCATTCCTGGTGCGGGTCACGAAGGTGAGAAAGAAAGTATGTCGCACAAATTAGAATGGTGACCTACCTACTTACCTTATCAGTCCTGCACATTTTGTAGAGCTGCAAGTAAATGACACAATGTTTTGGTGAGAATTTGTGATAAGAGATGGCAGCACCATCGGGGCCAAATTTAGTTTATTTTATTTCAGCCAAATTTAGTTCATTTTAGCATTTCAGTTCGGAAAACGGATTTCTCAATCAGATGCACCTGAAACTGGCAAATGGTTCAAAAAGTGTGCAAATTTTTGGTTCATTATTTTCAATCATGAACCTTTGGAATCGAGCATGAAAAACAAATTTTTAACCCTCCATCAAAATTTGATGGCTTACGTTTCAAGGTATGTAGATTCTGAAAATGCAATAAAAAGTCCATCCGCCGTACACCGTACTTAGCACTTTTCTTAGCTACCATGAGCCAAAATTGACGAAATTCGGTTTATAGGTCCCGTTCGGGGTCTAGCTGGTCCTCGAAGCATGGCGTTACTGTCAGTCATCTCTAAGGGGTGAAAAACAGGGGTTGGAAATTTCAGGACGCCTATACCTTATTTTACGTGAATCTTTTTACGGTTTTAAATAAGTAGTTCTTGATCTTAAGAGTTTTTTGAAACCACCCGGAGCATTGTAGGTCCCGCCGTTCCTTCACAGTAAGGCGCCCAAATTTGCACCGACATGCTTGGTAAACAGGAGGGTGAATCGAATTTTATACATTCAGCCCAAATATCATCACTAGGGAGCACCTGATTATAATCACGGATGGCTGTGTGAAGTCGAGTTGGTTGTTCTGCGATATTATTCCATTTGAAAAATAAACCAAAAAATGAAGGCTGTTTTGGATTTTGTTGATAGGTACTTTTGTAACGTGAACAAACGGTGAAGTATTATTGATGGGTAAATTAATAGACAATGGTAAATTATTGGACAACGGTAAATTATTACACAACAGTAAATTATTATACAACGGTTCATTATACCATCTAAGTAGAAGGGGCTGGATTTTGTTGATAGATACTTTTGCAACTTGAACAATCGTTGAAGTATTATTGATGGGCAAATTATTAAACAGTGGTAAATTATTACACAATGGTAAATTATTACACAATGGTTTATTTAGTATCTACTAGGAGGGGCATCTATGCAGGTAAATTATTACACCAACTTTAAACTTTAAATCCGGGGCCGGCTCCAGTACCCTGTCCCAAAAAAAGTTGTTCAGATTTTAAAGTGGCTTAATAGGCACTATCTATGGAGAGTGAGGAGACGTTCCTGACCCAAGGGGTCCGGACACAAACTGAGGGGAAAAGACAGTGGCGGTTACTCACGTCGGGTGTGGACTATTGGTGGGTAAGAGTAGAGAGTAGTAGTGATGGGCAAAAGCGTTATTTTCTGATAACGCGATATTTGCTAACAGTTATCGGTTTCGATAACCTGTTATTCTGATAACCGGTTACCAGTTTACCGATGAGGCGCTCTTCACCCACGGAGTAGAGAGACAAACATGGGTGTTCATCGGAGAGCTGATGACGAAATGTTAGTCCTATGATACCTACCTACCTATTGCTTTATCTTGTGAATCTGTTACTTACACGATGGGGCTTACATAAAAATGCTGACCCTAAATATAATAGAAATAAATTGTTGATAGAGGGATACTATCCTAAAATAGGTAGGTAACCTGTTAGGTACGGAGTAAAGGGTAAAGAGTGATGGCTACAGGTATGCTATGTCCCACAGCTTACAATACCATCTCACGTCAAAGAGAAGTGAAAGGTCCTAAGCTGGAGGAAGCCGGTAAGTAACCGGTTATGAGGTAAAGCGTTATCGGCGGCAGGTAGTTACTCAATACCATCCCCACATCAAAGTGTGCGAGAGCGAGACATGTGGGGCTAGCCGGTTGGTACCGTCTCTTTAGTACTGCCCAAGTGGAGCTAAGTAGTTATTCCAATAACGTAGGTTTTCTTGTAACGGTTATCTCAGTAACCGGTCCTCGGTCAATAACTGGTTTTTCTAAGCGGTTCCGTAATTCAACACCCATCACTAGAGTGTAGTTCATTTGTGGGACTCAAGTTCATTTATGTAGTTCAGTAGTTCATTCCAGTTCCTTTTCGCAACTTGTGTATTAGTTGACAATCTCAAACAAAAACCTGAGTTCATAGGATCAATTGAAACCCACTTATCAATACGTGCTCCATTTCATTTACCTGGGTAGAAAATGCACTGTACAAACAATGAATGCCAACAGAAATAAGGATGGAATTCTGATTTACACTTCAAATGACATTCTAATGACATTTACCAGTCTGATGACAATATTTACCTATGAAAAGAAGAGTTCTGGCGTTCTCTCCATCTATTGCACTCATCAGTTTCTTAGAGCAGACTTTGCAACTTAGTTTTGGAACATGGGTGACCACAAACAAGCTCTGTCTAAATACAATAATCTGGATTTGTTTTTGATCATGGGTGACATGAACGTTGACATTGTACAAATATTCATACAATTACCTCAACACCCTGAGCACAAGTGGATTCATTTCACACGTTAATTTGCCCACTAGTCACCCGATATAGGTACTGCCAGCTTCATAGGTCATATATATTTCAGAAACCTTCATCTTCTAACGTCAAAAGGTGCACTGGAATCGTACGAACAATGATAGCTCACCATTATGCGGCCATTCAAGTGAAGTGAAGTTCTGTAAGAGACCTTTTATGCATGCGTTTTCGTACGGACGTTAAAAAAACGGACCGTAATTTTTGTATCGTGCGTTTTGATTTTATATCGTGCGTCTGTGGTGCGCTTCCTAGGATGAGGGTGGGGGTTGCAATGCTACCAATATAGTTTTAGTGTCATGGATCCTGTTGTGTTGGACACTGCTTATTTACATTTTGTCAAAAGAAGACGCAAAAGGAGATGGTCTGTCCACCCTATAAACAATGCCAGATACACTGACGGTGCTTATAGAAATCTGTATGGACTTCTACGAGAACATGAAGATAAGTTCTTCAACTATTTAAGAATGTCGATCAGTTCATTTGACGAACTAGTTGTAAAGTTTACGGATACAATTGCGATTCGGCCGGAGTTGGTTCAGGGGCTCTCATTTTCAGTAGAGGAATTGCTCACATAACTCATAACTACAACTCATATATTCCCTAATGAGTAAATATAGATTACCATGATTGGCAAAAGTGAATAAACAACCAATAATCAGCTTTTTACCACATTTTTAAATATGTCTATAAGAATAAAATTACATTTTTATTGCCTAAAAAACAAAAGTAGAATCGAAACAATTGTAACTGCTGAAAAATCTGTGTCTTGGAGGAGGAAACGTCCGTTTGTCGTGCGTCTGCATAAAAGCACCCATATACCACTATGTACTTTCAGCAGACCTCCTTCACTGCGTTTATCGTCCGTTTCTAAAACACTGCGACATGTTTTACATACGGACGTTAGCTGAAAAACGGACGACAGTGCATAAATGCGCTCATTTGTTCCAATGTATTTAAAAACGTCCGTTTTTTTAACGTCCGTACGAAAACGCATGCATAAAAGGGCTCTAAAGTGAACAGTTTTCCTGGAAATCCTCAGTTTAAAATCAGACAGGTACGTAACATACAGGAACTATCTTTCAATATTACTTAACCTTCACCCGCTCGCCTCTCCTGAAGTCACACTTCCGATCGCGTGGGCGGCAAATTGGCCGCCCTTGATTTTTCATAATTTTCACTACTTTTCTTCGTTTGTTCCAAATTAGTTTTGACCAGGGAACTCCAGCACAACATTACAAGCACATTTTTATCATAAATTCTTTATTCAGATAATGGCAATCACAATAAGAACGTAGATATATATCAAAATCACATTTTCAATCTTTGAAGGTTTTCTGCACTAAAATAATATTCTGCAGTTCGCAACTTTTTCTATTGAAAGGAGGTAACAAAAGTTTGAATATAATCATATTAATACGTACTTCATTTCGACAAATAACTAACGTGACAATAAAATAAAACGAAAGCTGGCTAGAACAAAACTAGAATATCCATAGTTCAAAACATTAGAACTTTAGTAAAAAAAAAAAAACTACAAAAATACAAAAATTATACCTACTCAGGAAGATGAGTTAAAACTCAAAATACTTGAATCACATTGGAAAGCTGGCTAGATCAAAACTAGAATATCCATAGTTCAAAACATTAGAACTTTCCAAATCGAGATGCAAAACATTCATGTTTCAGTTCAAAATACAGCAGAGTACGACAAGAAATATCGATGAGAAGCCCTACACATATTCTAGAATACTGTGAAACTAGTACAGTTGAAAATACATGCGAAAGGAAAATTAATATTTACTTACATTTTCAAAATCGTGCGATGCGAAAACTGCCACGTTACCGCTCGCGTAGGCGGCAAATTGGCTCGAACCTGATGTCCCCAACTTTGGAGCAGTACTGACTGGGCTGACGTGTCCACCACGATCGGAAGTCAACGTAGTCTAGCAGGAAAGATATTAACTAGAGAATACATGGCGCTCTTGGGGCTATCACGATACTTTGAGCGAGCATACACGGGAAAATTCGAAAAGGCGGCCAATTTGCCGCCCACGCGAGCGGATGAAGGTTAAAACCTGTAAAAACTCTTATTATTCCATAGAAGTGGATAAGTCAAGCAACGATCCTAGAAAACTGTGGAATGTAGCTAATCTTGCCACCAAAAGGAAAAATATGAACAACTAGATTATTCATTCCCTAAAAGATGAAAATGGAATTAGTAGAGAAGCAGATGTTGAAATAGCCTCTTTGTTAACGTACATTTTTGTAATGTGCCGGAAACCTACACAAGAAAGGAAAATATCAGGAAAAAAGAAGCTGCACAATTATGGAACTCCTGCCACTGTCAGATATTCTAAATTTGGTAAAATCATCAGAGAAGAAATAAAAATGCACATAAAATCAGGTAGCAGGTTACAATCGCAAACTATTGTACCAACATCGAAGGGACCAATATGGAGATGCTGTAGGATTTGCAGCATTTTAAATGAAATCTGAAAAAGCTTATGGCAAACTGGAAACATCGAAGTATCGATGATTTGAAACATCGACGGCCAAACATTGATGGAATGGAAACATAGACTAAAAACCACAGATAGAAATACGTGAGTGTTTTTTACAAAACATCGGTCTTTCGAAAACATCGATGTATCGTTGCCATTCCTACTATAAATATAGTAGGAAATACTACTATATAGTAGCGATTATAGTAGCGATACTATAAATATAGTAAACACATTACCTGTATCGATGTTTTAGAATCGATGTAATGTACCAGGCAACGCCTTTCAGGGATTGCTTGCTTCAAAAGGTCCCATTGCCTGATTGTGATGTGCCAGCTCTACCCTTTGTTCTAACCTCTTTGGGCTGGGCCTTTCATTCTCTTTCTAATTCCATAGAATTAACTATAAGTACAACATCCATAGAATACGAAAACATCCATGTCTCGTCTAGGTGGAATGAATTTTATTTTAATGCCAGCATTGTATTATCATTGCCATTATACCCGATGTGTCAGAATTATGTATTGTTTATACTTGTAGTAGTGCTGTAAAGTTCGGCAGAAGTATCTTGAAATCAACATTATTATTTTTCAGTATCAACTTGGAGCAACATCTCTAGGGCTGTGTCCATTTCAACCTAGTTAATGTCTTGTCACAAAGTAAATTTGCATGTGCACTCATCCTTCTCGAGCTCAGAGCTCATGAAATTAATGAAATGTTCAAATTCGGAAGTAAGAGTGACATGAATGTTAGTTACCCGTGTACTGTTCGACTGCTGGATGATGCCGAAATATTGGAATGTCAATTCAGTGTAAGTATTTACTTGAACGTGTGCCTACGAGGCCGGTAGGTAATAAGCTACTGCGCATACCGGTGTTGGTTCTCGTGATGATGAAAAGTTTGAAAATGTTCATTGTGAAGTTCGAGGATCCTTGTGTTCCCGCTTGTTATAGCCGGTCAGTTATTGTTGTCCAGTCAGTACTGGTGATGTTCAAAGAACATAAAAATCTAGAGGTCAAACAGCGGCGGACTAAGAGTGTTGCAGAAATGGAAAAGAAATCTTGGTACGTTCCATGCTTACAGGCTATTACAAGCTTATTCCGAGTATAAACCATGTTCCTATAAGTACTTGAGACCACCACCAGAATCAAGCACCTCACTTAAGAAGCTTGGTAGTGGTTGCACCCATGGTGGTTTGTGTTCCCTTGATGTGGGAACCTACGACAACTGACAAACGAGATTATTTAGGGGGATTGGTAATATATAGCAAATATTATGAATAGGAAAAAAAATTTTATTTAAAGGATTTTTGGAATTTGGGCGAACTGAGTCATATATTTATTGCTATTGTTTTTAAGTAGGCAAACAGCGCTGGCGATAGGGATATGTTTTCGGTGTTGGGGGAATATGCCTGTCGGGTGTTGATTACGCCTCTGGCCAGGAGGAGAACTAAGGTTTGTCGCCAGTGACCATGTCTTGGGCCGTTCGTGTTGATCTCGGAATCTTTTCTGATTGTATAGTATCCATGACCGGCTGTTCACAGTGTTCTTCTGACCATCCAAATTCCCAAGCCAGTTTTCTGATCGTCATTCCAGTCCACAGAAAACAGGGTGGATGGGAAACTGGCTAGAGCTGTGTCGCTCCGGAGCGACCAGATCAACAGTGCCAGTTTCTTTCATTGAGCGATTCGAGCTCGGAGCTGCTTCTGCGGAGCTGTAGCTTCAAAGGAACTGGTATCTAAGGGTAATGGTGAATGATCCCTCTTCCCTTCATGACTTGAAGAGGAGAAACCAGATACTTATTATATATTATTTATTTATATCGATCTTTAGTCTTACTGAAATTTAAAAATAATTGATAATTGAGGATTAATATAATAATGGTAGATACATCGTGCTACGGCAGATTCATTGGTTGGGAGGACTAATCCATGAGTTTCTGACTATTTAGTAACACGAGTATTTTGTAACAGGGGAATATTTTTATAAATTAAATATAGGTAAGTAGGTACTATTTTATTTTCGAAATGCAATTAAGTTTGAGTGCACCTCGGGAGAAGATGTCTAAAACGGTGGAACAGATATGGTGAAGACACTGTTGGAACGGGTCCGAGGAACCACCTCCTCAAGGACAGCTCCAGGCCTGGAGCTGAATCCACATAGGAAAGGCCTTGCACTGGCCGTGCACTGCCTTCTCGGTTCTGAACTGTAGGGCACACAATGAAACCAACACGTTTGTTTATGCAAATGTGAATATATTAATCGTAAGAGTACAATCCGAAAAACTGCTCTGAGCAGACATCAGTAAAAAACTGCCGGTTCCAACCAGGACCGCCCAGGGCTGCCAACACTACACTTCTCCCCTTTTTGGAATTTAAACTAGCTTGCTTAACTGTACAATACTGAAAAATAATGTATACTTGGACAAAATAATGGATAAGCAATGAATAGATAAAAACAATGTTGTTGCACAATTATAATCATTGGTAGCCAGATGGTGTATACCTTTGTGGGGGTGTCCTTTCCCTTATAGGACATGGGGTACGTGGTTGAGGTCGCATATTTGTGTGTGGGTAGTGGGGCTGCTGGATGATGCAGGGGCTGCCGGGTCAGGTGTATCCCACGACCAAGACTCTCTACTTGAGGGAAGCTTGTCTCTGATAGCCGGCTAGTTCTCATTTGGTTGATGTGCTCCTTATTAGTAACACCATTGTCCATCAAGACCAAGTATATCACCTACCTACCCGACCTTTGACCCTTGCACACAACCATTTCTGCATACTCTTCCTAGGATTCCTAACCAGCACTCTATCATTAACCTTGAATTCTCTGCATGTTCCCGTCCTCACTGATCTCCCTACCTCTTTTCCGACGTCATCCATTGGTGACAACATAGCCAGTGGTGTCCTACTCGTATAACTAAACATCAGTTGTGCCAGAGACTTTTGGGTAGTTGTGGTGGGAGTGAGCCAAGGTTTTGCAATGTAACTTTATCCCCACTTCTAACTGATCCTAGAATAGAGCGAACCAACATCTTCCTTGGGCTCTGCACAAACCTTTCCACCTCTCCATTTGATGATGGATTGTACAGTGGTGACAGAACATGTTGAATGTTGTTCCTTTCCAACTCTCTTGATGAAAACGGGGGGCCGTTATCTGACCAGATTACATGTGGATATAACTTAAATCACTTGCGGTGGTGTAGTGGAACTCTATAGCAAAAAACTACAGGATAAAAATAGAATAGTCTATTTCCTTGTAAGCTCGTAATTTTATGTGGAAATAGGCTATTCTATTTTTTATCCTGTGTTTTTTCAACATGTGGATACCCTAGAACGAGCAAAACATTCCTCGAATTTACTTATCACCACGCATGCGTTTGTGATTTCCATGATCCGACATTCCAGCCACTTGGCGTGTTAGTCCACAAGCAGTAATATTTTATGTTGGTAGTATTTTTAACCTTCGAGCGGGCGCGCCTTTTCAACTCTATCGGGAGGGCGCGGGCGGATTTTTGTCCGCCCTTGGTTTTTCAACAGTTTTCACTTGGAAACGTGTGTAGGTACATGTTAAAATAAAAAGTTGGTCTCCTAGTATTGTTACTACTTGGGGACAAAATAAAATTCACTCACAATAAATATTTTGTATTAATTTTCTGCAGCAAAAATATGTAACATTGATAAAATTCACAAAATGTACTGGCATTCTTACATTTAGAAAAATTAGTTTTTTAAATTCACAAAATGTATTCTACATGAAAATAAGTTTTTTCTTCTATCACATCAAATATTACTTCTTCTAAATCAGTCTTGGAATATTAACAGTAGGTAGCTTATTCCAGACTTATCAGTTTTCCTCCTTATCTAATAAATTCGGTGGGTAACACTAAACAAACTATACGGTACGTACAGTAGATACCTACTTAGGCTCTGCACACTCAAAATGACTAGCAATCATAGTAACTTTAGTTTCGAAAATTACAAGAATACAGCATCTCGATCGCCCTTGAGAAAAATGCAAAATGTAATGACAGCATAATTATTATATTCTGAAAAGAATGTTGAACATCTGTATAAACCCTTGAATCTGCTCCTCCTGTTGCCATCGATCAAGCTGGTGACGAAGAATTTCAGGTGTTTGGCTTGCTTTCGACCTTCGGAGATCCCTAAATAAACAAACAAAGTTATTTCAGACGTATTATAACCACTAACAAAAAAATGTACATTACATATATGTCCCTATGTACATTGGTAGGTACAGTACATGTAGGTACCTATGAGACAGTACAATACATGATACTAATAAAAGTTATACTAATAAAAGCTATACTAATAAAAGTCAAAAGCTATACTAATAAAAGTCAAAAGCTATACTAATAAAAGTCTGATAATATCAGGGTATCAACATTGTTACGATAAGGCGTGGAATCCGGGTAGAGCAGAGATGGTTTGATCGGGGTTTTCACCCCATTTCGGAAGGAAACCCCCAAAGCCACCCTAGGTAAACCCTACCACCCTGCCGTATTCCTAATCTTTCCCTGAATCGCGGGAAATAAACGCAAACTTCTAACTAAACTTTTTGAGAATTGAAATACTAGGAAAACTGAAATTACCTATCTTTACTTTATTATCCTAAAGGGGGCGTTCCACCAACTGTTTCCCTCCCATACAAGAGAAAAGAAACAGTAAACAAAATAATAGTTTTCAGGTTATACAAAAAAAAACAAATCGAGGTAGAGCTACTCTTCATACAACATCCCCAAAACCCAAGAAGCTAGTGACTCCCACACCATCGTCGGTCTCGCAGTTCTGTCAAACTCATCTTGTCCCAATTTCTAATAGTGTACCTACTTCCAGTTTTTACATTTTAAATGTCTATCGTGTGATAATTCGATTATGGGCGACGGATCCTCCTCGTCGGGAACGAACTTACCCTGGAAATGGACCTAGTTTAAAGTGTACAAGTGATAGTGTAGTGTCCGAATATTGCGTCATGAATTCTAGATCACCTCCAGAGGAAAACAAAATCAATCGTCGACTTACCTTGCTTCCTAGAACTCAGCTATAAGACCTGAGATCAATTGAGCAAACTCCCAAAATGATGGAGTATCATTATTACGACTCTCGAATCCCCCTGATATAACTCCCTTCTCCTTTATGCCGGAAGCTGTCCAAACATCGCCAAGGGGGAAAGTGAGATCAATCAGGTGATGATTCTCGAAGGATCGGACTTATCCCAAGGCACTATCATTGGCCACGGTGGATTCGTGAGGGAATAAGCCCAGATCCCAAAGAAAGGATTAAGGCTCACTAGCTCTCGAAAACACAAAGGGCAAGGAAGTTCACAAAAGTTAGGCATTTCAACCGACTCGAATTGAAAGATGAATTTTTCCCCAGACATATTGAAAAGTTACTTGAGCTCAGGATCCTATGAGAGGAGCTGCCAAGCTGACATTAGCAGCCTATAGCAAAAATGGTAGGAGGTGACCGCATTTAAAGTTACTATATGGAAAACACTAAAAATAAAGCCTAACTTCTCGTGAAAAGATAGACAAAAAATACTATAATTAAGAAATTAGGTTTTGAACCAAGAGGGAAACTAACGATGCCTAGATGGAGATTTGAAAAATTGAAAAAGTGTGTACTACCTACGAAGTGGGACAAGATGGTACCAAAACTGAATCATGAGGAAAAGTCAAGGGCTTAGCAATTAATAGGCACAAAATCCATCTTCAAGCCCTCATAATTTATTAAACTAAGAAGAATGAAAAGTGAAATCAGAAAACATAAATAGGAAGTGAGTACGAATACAATGAGCTCTTAGGTCAATAAATTCTTAACAAACTAGAAATGTACTAAAACCTGAAGGGATGAAAGAAAAAAAAAACCTAACTTCTACCCACAAATAAATCTATAAAATGATCTAACTAGAACCTAAATTAATAATTTGGTCGATACATTTACAAATTTTACTTTAATGAATAACCTTTTCCGTTAAGTAACGTAGAAAGGAAAATTCTCCCCTAAATCCTAGAAAATACTCTCACGGAAACCCCAAAGAAAAGAGCTTTGAGATGGAACCACAATCACAAGATTTGAATCAATTCTTAGTGTCATAAATTAATTACTTAGGCAAGGAGATAGAGTTAAGTTAGAAAAAAAAACCCTTGAGGGCAAGGTTAACTTAAAAGGGGAAAAAACCTAACCCTATCCCCATATGTTCTTATAATGCTTCTCACTTGATCAAACCACAAAGAATAATTTACATAAAGGCCAATTGCCCACAAGACTTTCAAAACTATTATGGTAAATTTGAAAAAGATATAGGTTTCTTTAAGTGCCTAGATTCTGTAACCCCGTTACGTTTTAGCATTTTCAATTAGGAATTTATCTTGGGTTGGGATACTCTAATAATTTGGACTAGGAGGAAAGAACCAAGTTCCTACCTTAATTCAGCAGGAGGAGAGTCGTCCAGGGAATCTTCAGCAGCCAAGTGTCCAGATTCCGACTTCTCCCTTTCCCAAGTCAACTCCGACCTCCCACTCCCCGTTTAATAAGAAAATCTTATACTCTGAGGAGAGGGGCGACCGAGCGAATCCCAGGAAAGGGGGCCCCGGTAAAACGGTGGATTGATGACTGGGGCCATACTGAGAGAGATTATTTCCGAATATTGGAGAGTTTATATAGTTGACAATCGAAGGAGGGACATGACGAAATTCGCCCGTATTTCATTTAATATTCTAATTTATTACATTAACAGTTGTTTTGGGAATTTCGTCACGTCACAACATCCACATACATATATTATTATGTACATAGGTACCTTCATAATATCAATAGGTACATACAGAGGTGCATGCGTAAAAATAAAAAGGTACCTCTTGAAACTGGACAACATAAAGTAGAAGTAATACATACTTACATTGTGGAAGAGCAGCCGTGAGGAAATGAAATCCGGGAGGGCGCGGGCGGAAATTTGTCGGCTAAAAGGCAGCTGCCAAGAAGACGTCAACTTTGATACTGGCTGACTGACGGTACGCGCGGTCTGGAGGAGCGATGACAACGCGATCATACATCGTAGATAGTGAAGTGAGAATACCGTTGGGCCCCGTTAGTCTGTGTGAACCTGAAACGGCAGGGCGCGAGTTTTTCCAAAAAGGCGGACAAAATTCCGCCTGTGTGCCCGGTCGAAGGTTAAAAAAAGACATGTAAACAATACCATGGCCTATCTGCATCATGTGGGGATATGTACACTTCCGGTGTACTATCATTTTGTGTCACTTGACATATGTAACCGGTAGCAATCTTGCACTCAATGTCCTGGTCCAGGCAATAACACCATACATACGATCGCGCCAATAGCTTGGTGCACACTATACCTACGTGGTCAGTATGAAGAACGTCTAATACCCTACTGTGTATCGATTTTGGGACCACCACCCTAGCGCCATACAGTAAACAATCATCCTGGACTGAAAGACAAGAACGCAACTTGAAAAATGAGACAAATCGTGTGAAATGCTCATAGGCCAGCCCGATCTGACCCACAACCCTACTTGATGTAGTACAGGGTACTTGAGTGTTTCATTTGCGATAAAAAAATAAAAATTTCGACTCAAAATTCTCTACTGCTAGTACTAGATGTTCAGGTACATGGGTTGTCCCTTTGAGTGGTAGTCTAGACAAAGCATCGGCATGACCGATTTTGGTCCCCTTCTTATTACATGTTTCATACTGGTATGCCGATAAAAAAAATCACCCAACGCTTTAAACGAGCATTTGCTATTACCGGGACTAATTTTCTAGCACTAAATATCGACTGCAACGGCTGGTGATCCGTCACCAACGTAAATGATCGGCCAGTGAGGAACATATGGAAGTCTTTCACGCCGTACACAATTGCTAGGGCCCCTCAATCTGTGTGTAACGTTTATCAATATCAGAGAGGGTCGTGGAGGCGATGGCGATCGGATGCTCCCTGCTGTCTATTACTACGTGAGCCAGAGTGGCGCCCACGCCATAGCTACTACTATCAGTTGTCAGAACTAAAGGTTTCTTGGGATCATAGAGAACCAACCTACTTACTTTTTTCTGAAATGATTTGTTTGGCCCTGTTGAAATCTTCCTCACACTGTGGAGACCATTCCCATGGAACGTCCTTCCTTGTGAGCTAATACACAGGCTCTAACATATCAGAGGACATTCTGACAAACTGATGATAAAAATTCACAAACCCGACGAATGATTCCAACTCTGAAACATTAGTCGGGCGTGGAGCCATCCTGATAGCCTTCACCTTAGAGTCAGATGGATGCAAACCACTCCCATCAAGTCTGAAACCTAGCAAATCGATTGACGTTATGAAGAACCTACATTTAGGTACATTAAGGTCTACATTACGTATTCAAACGATCGAGATCTTCTTCTAAACTACGTTGATAATCTTCTCGCGTAATTCCCCCTACTATCGAATTGTCGAGAGTGTTGTTAGGCTCTAACACTTTATTCCTGACAGGATCGTGTCAATAATT
>OX940974.1:49102609-49291264 GCA_954871275.1 Leptopterna dolabrata | reverse complement strand
AATGCTGTTCTATCAACATGTCTACATTAGGTATCATCATAGCAGAGTGCTTAATACATTCTCAGGTGTGTGCGTTGTGTAATTATGCCACCCTGAATTTCAGTTGATTGTGAAGTGGGGGGGGGGGGGATCATTTAGGGTGGGGATTACCACTGAAACCTTTTCTGAGTACCAAACTGTTCAATTCAGTATACCCTTAGGTTTTGAGCAATTTACTTCTACATAGCATTATTAGTAATGGTTGCTAACCAGGGGTAACTACCACATCCAATTTCATGAAATATCATTCATTCGTATTCTTGTCTTAAACCTGGCTACTTGTTGAGTACCTAAGTTGTCACAGCTTCCTCCTGGGACTGTTCTGAGATGGTGATAGTCACGTATTTTCAAGATCAACTGTAAGTTGGTGATAGTATTTTTTTCCTTTTTCATCCTGACACAATATTTCCATTATATTTCTAATCTCATATTTCACACTGAGAATTGTGCACTTCACTAGGTGGAGGCTGGGTAGTGTGCTTATTTTCAGTATTATGTTGCCCTATACCAGGTTGTTGAGGCTAGTGAGGAAAAACTTGCAAGTTTTGTTCATAAAGAGAGCTAGAGGCAATAATAAGAAACTATGGTGACAGACTGTACGAAAAGAAATTTCGAAATAGGTACTACACAACTATCCATTTAACATCTTAGGAATTTTGATGTGGTTTAGGGTGCGGTCAATAAAAATGCACACATTTCCTGCAACTGAAGTGGTATGGAAGGAAACGAATTGTGACCTGTGTGTTTCTCTCTTCATGCCCAAGTTAGGTACCCCAAGCTGTCCATTTCCCTTAGTGAGGTTGACGGTGGGTATTGTAAACATATTGTTGAGTAATGCATACGTATTACAGGGAGCGCCAACTGGACGGTGTGTAGTAGATATTCGTATTCAAGTCCAGAAGATACGTTCTGTTTTTTCTCGATAATATAGTCATTATTTAAAAAAATGTGATACACAAGATTTACTCAACTATATGTATAATTTTTACATAATCACTGCCAAACTCAAAACATTTGGAGTTCGGCAAGCAACATCAGCAACAAACTAATGAAATTTGAAATTCTCCTCTATTATAGTTTTCAACTGCTTCCTAGACCTCCTAATCGTCTTTATTTTTTTTTTTTTTTTTTTTTTTTTATTGACTGACCCGGGCAAAGCCCAAATACAAGGTAGAAAAAGAGAAGAAGATAACGTAATTTATAATAAACTTAGGTAAGTACCTACTTGATTGAGGAAAAACAGAAACTGAATGAAACCAATGGTGAGAATAAATAGCTAAAAGGAAGGGGACATACTTAAAATAATTGATACACAACATGCATATTGAAGGTAACTTATTTAAATCAATTGAATAAAACTACATGCATGCCTTGATCCGATTTGCAAACCAGCTGAAAAGATCCAGCTCTGGATTTAGATTCAGAAGGGAGTTAACTAGGCGGGGGAGGCGGGAAAGTGGGCTGTATGTAATACATATAGATAGTTTGTCGGGTTGAAGGGAACGTGGAAGAGGGGTGATGAGCGAGTGATGTGCTGCGGAGCTGAAAAGCCTACCAGTGAGAGAAGGGAGGGACAGTCAAATCCACCTTTAACGAGCTTGACAAAAAAAGAAACATCAGCCACTCTCCTACGACGCTCAAGCGAATGCAGGTTGCAGACCCCACGAATGGCCCCGTAATTCACCTCGTCCAACCATACATGAAGCTTAAACGACACATACCTGACAAACTTATTTTGTACTCTTCAAGTTGGGCCGCATGGGTCATGTAATGAGGAGACCACACCACCGAGGCGTACTCGAGAACCGGGAGAACTAATGCTTTGTAAAGCTGTACAACAGCCGGTACACTGGTGAAGTCACGTGTATGGCGTTTCAAGAACCCCAGAGCCCTCATTGCCTTGTTGGTGACCATATCAATGTGAGGGGAAAATGTGAGCTTTGGGTCCAGGAGGACACCAAGATCCCGGGTCATACACTCTCTCGGAATGGCACAACCATCAAGATGGTACGGAAAGTTCAAACGCTCACCTCCACGCGCCAAAGAGAGTACCGAGCCCTTGCTGGGGTTCAAAAACATGCAGTTGGCTGAACACCACCCACACAACCTGTCCAAACCCGTCTGCAACTGCTAGCATTCATAAGTGTCGCGGACTTGGGTGAATATCTTTAGGTCATCTGCAAATAAGAGAAACCTTACCCCCTCAAACAACTCACACACCCCATTAATAAAAACCAGGAAAATTAAAGGCCCTGGGGAACCCCAGAACTGGCAAAGAAGGCCTCGATTGGTAGCTCCTCAGACAGACAATCAACTGCCTATCCCTCAGATAACAAGACATCCATCCCAAAAACGACCCATGCACTCCAAGTGACTCGAGGAGTGCCAACACGTGCCAATGCGACAACTTATCAAAAGCCTTACTAAAGTCAGTCGATATAACATCAACCTGCACCCGTTGTGCAAACCCCCTCATAACATACTCCTGAAACTCCAAAAGGTTAGTAACAGTTGACCTTGACCTAACAAAGCCGTGCTGCTCAGGTCGGATGTAACGAGATAGATCAGGATATATCTGAGCCATAACAAGCTTCTCAAGGGTTTTGGGAATGGACGAAATGGTACATATGGGACGATAATGGTCAATTCGGGACCTATCCCCTGATTTGTGTATTGGCGTCACAAATGAGCGCTTCCATTCGGGTGGTACTACACCAGACTTTAGAGAGCAGTTAACCCTTTCCCGCCGGAGCCTTTTACGACCGCCCGACCCCTGACGGCGGAGCCTTTTTTACCTCCAACTCCCCTGGTACCTTAGGAATTCTCGAGTCTGCGACGCTCGACCTTCTCTTTTAGTTTTTCCCGTTTCTCCACTATTCTTCAACTTTTTGACGTAATTCTTTTTGCATTTTGTTCAGGAATATATTATGGACTGAAATGTATCGGGTTTGAAGGGTTTGTACCTTTTTTGTCATTATTATATGCTCATAAACTGGCGTCCATCAATAGTTTATTGTTTTCATAATTTGTCTTATTATCACTTCATTTTCCATAAACATAATTACCGATTCATTATATTACTATACTATACTAAAAGAAAATAAAAAATAAAAAATTAAAAATTGAAAATTAAAAAAAAAATTAGGCAATTTTCAATTTTTTATTTTTTTTCAATTTTCTTTTTTTTCCCCTAATCTAATTCCCAATGTCCCATCATCGTCAACTCGTAGCTGCATATCAAAACTGTCGTCGTCCCAGTGATTTATGAAATCCATTATCCAAGAAGTCCAGAGAAATCACCAGGTCAGAACCAAAAAAATGTGTCGAAAAGTACCACCTAGGAAGTACCCACTCACAGGTACACACTAAACCTAAATAATATATAATTATGCACTACTAAACCTAACTAAATCACTACTACTACTAATAAGAAAAAAAGAAATCACGATATAAATAACGAAGTAGAAAAACGAAAGGTAGAAAAAGTTTTGGAAAACGTCTCAAAGTGAGGTGAAGGGAAGCGCACGTCAACAAATCATACAGTAGACTGACGCGAAAAATAACTGCGAGAGGCTTTGTCAGAATATTTCTGAAGAATCCCTACCACTTTTATGCGTTTTACGCGTAGAATAACGAGAAAAAGGGGTGAACACAGGTAACATGGCTCATCTCGGATGAGAGAGGCTTCAAGATGGAAGAGCGGGGCGGGGGGGGGGGGGGCTGAAACGTGTCAAGCGCTATCTAGTAACTCCCCGAGAAACCGAAAAGTAGTTTGAAAAAGTTCTGGTAGATCGCAGGAGAATGCAGGAGCCGTTTGGGGAAACGCGGGCTTCGGGCCCACAGCACTCTGAGCTTTTGCGGAAAAACGCGGGCTTCGGGCCCACAGCACTCTGAGCTTTTGCGGAAAAACGCGGGCTTAGGAGTTAAAGGGTTAAACAAGTTGGCAAGAGAGGTGGAGAGTGACGAGTGACACATCTTCAACAAAATGGGAGGAACACCATCCGGGCCCAAACCCTTATTAATATCCAACATCGAGAGCTCACGTGAGACGTCGCCAACCGATATATGCAGAGAGCCTATGGATAAAATATCCTGAATTGGGTAAGGCGGCACTTTTGAGGCAGGTGGATCAAAGACTGAGGAATAATGGGAGGCAAATAGTTCAGCAATCCCTTCCGGGTCAGAAACTGAAATTGCATCGAGATGCGTAAGAGTTGGGAGATCATTTTTACCTTTCGTGTAATTGATATGGTTCCAAAACGACTTGATATTAAGAGTAAGGGAGTTTTGAATTGAGTCGATGTATGATTTATAAAGAGCACTAGACATATGATTGCACCTTGCTCTAAGATCTGAAAAAATTGTATATGCGACCAATCCTTCAGATGCCTTATAACGTGCGTGAGCAATATTTTTGGAGCGGATCAAATTTATTAAAGCATTATTGAACCATTTAGGATATTAGTAATTAACATATTTGGTTTTGGGAACATATAGATCAATAGCCTTAGGATTGTACAAAACATTTTGACTAGTGATTCAATAGGCAAGGGCTGGCACTCATCCCAGTCGAACGATGCGAAGAACAAGTTCATCCTCTCGCTTGAAGTTATAGGCGAAGCGGTGTGCCGGCCTAGTGATCCCAGCTGAGAGTGAGCAAGGAACCAATATATCAATTGGTGGGTGGGCTGGATCAATATCAACAATAGGCACAGCCAGATTTACAACAGTGTGATCGATATTAGTCAGAAGCAAATCCAAGACATTCCCAGATGCGTTTGGTAAATAGTTTAACCCTAGGGAACGGGCAATCAGAAAATCACTCGGGGAAGCACAATCGACCTGAGAGGTCTTTCACGTCATTAACAACAAAAACTTGATATATTGCATTTGTTTTTGGTCAAAGTACTCCAGGACACTTGAAATGAAGAAGTATGAAACATTTCTTCATTATTCAAACATGAAAGTTGCTCATTTTTAAATATTCTAATAATAAAATATAATTCAGTCAAGCTGAGTTCAAAAGTCGGTATATTCACTTTGACGAAGTACTGCCAAGTTATTCTCAGCAGTAGGTACATAAAATATGAGTTTTGACTCAAATACGTCGTCCTATGAACTAGTTAAGTACCTAAGGTTACAAACTACCAGTAAAAACTGGTAACCGAACAAACAGGCGCAAGTGACCCACCCAGGTATTTTTTGACGGTGCACCCTCAATTGACACTTGACGTAAACTGAAGTTTGAAGTAAATGCTAAGGGAGGCATAGGCCGGCCTCCCCATTCGGCCGTCCCCCCACATTAATGTTGGGCGAGGAAAACCTGAAACAAGGGGGACCTCACAGGGCGCGCGTTCCGCAGGGTTAACTGCCTTGGGTTCATAAGAGCGAGAGATCCATGAATGATTCTGCCTCTAGCACAGAGACCGCGATCCACGGACATATCGTTCCACTGGCCCCATCCCACAACCGGAACGTTGTAATCACCCATCTGTAGAAGCCGGAAATCTGGGAAGGCTGATCAATGGCATTGAAGTGTTCCTCGCACAAGGAGACAGGTTGGTAGTCAGGGAGGTATACATACCCCACAAGAAGTTTGAAATCTGGGATCACAACAAAGGTATGCTCAACTGTTTCGGGACAGGCCCATCTAAATGATCTGATTCCACTTGAGACCGCGACCAGAACACCCCCACCAGCTGATTTACCAGTATTGTTAGTGGTTGAACGGTCTGTACGGTATATTTGGTAATTTGACAAAAACAATTCCTGTGATGCGACATTCTCCGAAAGCCAAGTTTCGGAAAAAAGAAGAATATCATAGGAAAGGAAAGCATTTTGTTGACGCAGGGTTGATAACTTCGTATTTAGACCTCGTACATTCTGGTAGTAAATAGCTAGGGTTTTGGCTCGGTTTCCCGCCTCCCTGAAAAGGGTCCAATCGTAGTCTTGGTAGCGTTTTCCAGCTAAATCCTTCTTTGGTTTGGTAATAATAATAATAAACTCTTTATTTGTGTGTTAGACATGGTTGTCCATTAATACACAAGGAATTACAAAAAAATTATACAAAATATCAATGACAAGGTTGGAGCTTAAGAAATACGGAAGCTTACATAATTATTTTCAATACAACATAGGGAAAAATAAATTGAATATTCTTAAAACTATGAATTAATTGAGAAGTAAAAATGAAAATTTAAAAAAAAAAGGAAAAAGAAAATACGCTCAATCGTTCTGCAACAAATGCTCAGAAACGAGGGACTTGAATCTCCAAAAAGTGGGGAGGGAACTAAGGGGGATGGGGAGGGAATTCCACAATCTGGCCCCAACCACGCCAAATGAGTTGGAAAATATTTTCGTGGGATGGCCCACAATTATTAGAGCGTTGCGTTGAAGCTTTAGAAAGAAGAGAGCCGAGATAGGGTGGAGAAAGGGAGTGTAATATCTTGTAGATGAAAGCAAGATGGCGAAATTTGTAGTATTTCGCAAGAGGGAGGTTGAATAGAGTGTAGGGGACTTCCCATTATTTATTTATTTAATTTTGTTACTATTTCAACTTTTCAACAGGTGACAGAGTCGTTAAGTTATCGTTAATAAAAACAAGTTCAGAATTTTTCCGAAAACTATAATTGTGTTCATGCTAAAAAATAAGTTATACTAAAAGTACCTAAAATTGGTGACCCCGACGTGATCTGATATCAAATTTGATATCAACTTTCCAAATTAACCAAATTCATTATGGCCGAAGAAGACAATTTTCAAATTCAGAATCCAGCAACAGGTAGCAGATCAAACAACCAAAATGAAGACGAGGCCAACGTAGTTCGACTGAAACTTCCCCCATTCTGGATTGAAAAACCCGAAATCTGGTTCTTCCAAATCGAGGCACAATTTTTCAACGAAAGAGTGAGATCGGAAACCTGTAAGTTCAATCAATTAGTGGCAAACCTGGAGCCAAAATTTCTTGAAAATATTTGGGATATCATCACAAGCGAGGATACAGCGAAATACTCAGCTGCCAAAAGACGACTGCTCAACATTTTTAAAGAAAGTGATGATAGGCAACTTAAAAAATTGTTGACAGGGCTTGAACTAGGTGACATGAAACCAAGTCAGCTTCTTCGAAAAATGCAATCTATTGCGGGCTCTGAAGTCACACAAAAAGTACACAAAACACAAAACGAAAGTCAGCGGTCACACAAAACACACACAACACACAAAAGTTATCCTCTACCTTCAGGAAAACAATTGTGGTGCAATGTGGAAGAAAATAGCCTAAAGCCGTTCATCCCAAAAAATTATCGTTTCCAAATGTTTGAACAAATTCATAACATGGCTCATCCAGGTGTAAAATCAACAGTAAAACAAGTGACATCCAAGTATATTTGGCCTGGGATACGAAACGATGTAAGAAAATGGTCACAAGCTTGTATTGCGTGCCAGAAAACCAAAGTCAACAAGCACACCAAATCTCCAATGGGTTCATTCCAAGAACCTGATGAACGATTTAGTGATATACATATAGATCTTGTAGGACCATTACCCACATCAGATGGATATAAATACATACTGACGATGGTAGACAGATTCACTAACTGGATAGAAGCCATACCAATAAGCGACATTACAGCTGAAACGGTAGCCAAAACATTCTACAATTGTTGGATATGTAGGTTTGGTGTACCTAGCAATCTGATTTCCGATCGAGGAAGACAATTTCAATCGACATTGTTCCGACAACTAACACAGCTTTGTGGAGTAAAGATTCATTATACTACAGCATGGCACCCACAGGCGAACGGAAAAATCGAACGTCAACATAGAATATTAAAAACTGCAATAAAAGCACATAATTCGGTTAAGTGGTCTGCAACATTGCCAACAGTACTCCTGGGGTTGCGAGCAGCACATAGAGAAGAGACAAATAGCTCAATAGCCCAAATGACGTACGGAAAAACAATTAGACTTCCTGGTGAATTCTTTGTAAACAGTACCAACATGACCGATCCCGAAAGCTTCGTGGAAAAACTACAGAATTACATGAATATCCTTAAACCTGTGCCAGTTTACCACAAAAGATCCGAAAATGTTTTCATTCATAAAGATTTAGCGCACTGCACCCACGTCTTCGTTAAGAGTTGATAGAGTTAGAAAACCACTTGAACCAACCTATGAAGGTCCATTTAAAGTAAAGAAGAGAGAAGAGAAATATTTCACATTGGACATGAAGAATAAAGAAGTGAACATTTCTATAGATCGTGTAAAACCTGCTTATCAACTATGTGAAGCAAACGAACTCAACTTAGAAGAAATGAATAATATTCGAACATGCAGCGGAACACGATCCCTCATAAAAAAAGACAGGCCAGCAGTACACTTCCCTACTCGTGGCCTAACGAAAGTTTGTTATTTCTGATTGGATGTGTTCCTGGAGGGGGAGTAAATGTAGGGGACTTCCCATTATTTATTTATTTAATTTTGTTACTATTTCAACTTTTCAACAGGTGACAGAGTCGTTAAGTTATCGTTAATAAAAACAAGTTCAGAATTTTTCCGAAAACTATAATTGTGTTCATGCTAAAAAATAAGTTATACTAAAAGTACCTAAAAGAGTATTATTCTGAACACCAACCTGTTGAATAAGAAATAGGAACACCATTGATCAGAATAAGAGGTATAGGGTCAGTGGGGATCTCAGTTTAGAAACAACAATCACCTGTGATTTGGCAGGGTTGATGGCTATTCCATTCTGAGTGACACAGTTGCTTATGGCAGTAAGATCGTAATTTACTTTATGGACCGCCTCAACAGTACTCTCTAACTTGTTTGAAAAATAAATTTGGATATCGTCTGCAAATGGGGCTTACCTACAGTGGCGCAATGTTGTTGGAAGATCATCAATGAATAGGGAGAAGAGGAGCAGGCCAAGTACTGCGCCTTGGGGCACTCCTGAGAAATTTGGCAAATGATTGAGTATTTGCTGTTAGAGAAAACCTTCTGATAACGAGGTCAAACATAAGACGAAATGAGGTTATGGGCAGAAGTTGTAAAAGGAAAGAAATGTCCAAGTTTCTCCACAAGGCGTACATCAGAGACTGATCCAAATGCGTTTCTGAAATCTAGAAGCACCAATATTACACATTCGGAATTGTCAAGAGCAATTCTGCTATCTTCAATTACTCGGAGCAAAGCAGTCTCGCAGCTGTGCTTGAGGTGGAAAACAGACTGGTACGTGGAGAGTAAAGAGTGGCAGGATATGAAACAGCTAATTTGTGCTAGCATGATATGCTCAAACACTTTACTAAGAAATGGCAGAATACTAATAGGTTGGAATTCAGAAATATTGGAAGGGTGTGAGACTTTTGGAATAGGTTTTGCAATTGTTGATTTCCAACAAGTTGGGTACCTATGTGGAAGAGGAGACTATAAAATTGAATAAGTAAGGTGAGACAGAATTGCAGGTAACAAAAGGAGAAGAAATTGGCGAGGGATACCATCTGTTCCCACTGCATTGGAGGAGACTTCATTAAGAGCAGGCAGTACTTCCTCAGATTCAACATTTCTCAACGAAAAATCTGGAATGTTATTTGAGGGTACATTGGCGTTTGCGAGGGGTTCAGCTAATGGTATATTATTGACCTCAGTAAAGTGGTGGTTAAGAGCATCTGGATCGAACTCAGATGAAGTGTCCTCTTTACTATTACTTAAACCAAGACTCGTGATGTTTTTCCAGAGTTGTTTGGATGGGAGGTAGATGTCAAGTATCGATGAGTAATGCTCCTTAGCCTTTCGGACTAATCTCTTAACCCATGCATGGATCCTCTTATATCTGTCATAATCAGCAGATGATGCTGCATCACGCATAGCCATGGCATACTTGATCTTTTGGTTGAACCAAGGGTAGGAGAAAGTGCGCAATGGGGAATGTTTGTCAAGAAGGCTTGTAATTTGGCCATTAAAAAAACCCGTCTTATTTTCCGGACCATCATACAAAGCTGCATCATTCAGAAGTGCTTCTTGATTGATTTTAACGAAATTACGGCAAGTAATACGTTTTTTAATAAATATGAATGGAGGGGATTTGTATTTACATACAAGAAGTTTATGGTGGCTGAAATAAGGTATTGAACACTGACTATAGCTCGATACTCGCAACGGATTACGAACAAAGCAAACAGCTGTCAGCGTTTCTGCAGAAGTTATATGTGTGGGAGTTGATGGGATAACTGTGAGATTCATATTGTCCAGTAAACTTAGCAGTTTGGTAGACGGACTGTTCTTCAATAGGAGGTTAGTATTGAGATCGCCAACACAGATCACATGAGAGTAATTAAAAATTAAGTGAGACAATGCTTCTTCGAGATCATCGTAGTTAGATGCTGTACGAGGAATATAAATAACTCCAATCAGCAAGGCGTCATGGGGCATCTTAACCTCTACGAACAAATACTTGAAGAAGGAACCATGAGGGCTGAATAGGACTACTTTGGAATGAATGTTAGAGAGATGATACAAGGCTACACCACTACCTCTGCTCCGAAATCTATCATTCCTGATTAAGCTATAATCGTGTATCGCCGTGGCTTTATTTGGAACTTGACTTGAGCCAGCTCTCAGTTACTGCAAAGAATTGGAGTTTGTGGGATTGAAGCAAGAATCTGAGTTCTTCAGTTTTACTGGGGAGGGTCTGGATGTTAATACAGCCAACTGCGATTGATTTTTTGTCATTCTGGAGGGCCATTGCGACATCACTAAAACTCTGTATAGACGACGGAGGGAGAAGCGAGTCATTCAGGAGCGGTCCCACCAAACGTGTGGAAGAGCCAATCCGGGAAGACACATCAACCCCATCCATGAGACATCAAACCCCCCCAGTCGGAAAATCCACGACAGCAAACATGAAGAAGTGCAGATGAGCGCACCAGGTAAAACAAGATATTAAGAAGGTGAGAAATATCATAATATGAAAATGAAGGCATTATTGTATTACATATTAAGTTGAAGAAAAATGAGAATGAACAAAGAAAGAGAGCAATCATAATGGGTATCTACTTACCAACGATAAGTAACTATAGAATGAGCAAGAAAGTAGGTACTTAGTTGAAATTCAGAAAGAAAGGGATAACGAATTTTCAGCTCCTACATGGAGGAATCATATCGAACATAAAAGATCCTACTTGGAGTGATCTTAAAACACCTAAAATTTTTCAGAATTGAAATTAAGGTTGAAAATTTTGACTTAATAGGTAGACAAGTAGTTACAAGTTAAAAAAAAGAACATCGGGTTAAATGTGGAATATTTCAAGAAAAAATTACCTTACAATGAGGCAGCAGTGGTATCAAATTCTCGCGTGGAAGGGACAGGATAAATTTTGCTCTTTAACTTGAATTTTACACCTGTTGTGGAGTGAATTTTTCCATTGCAGTGTGGAGGAGTTTGCGTCGTGCAGGTGTCAAGTCCTCGGTAATCATTAGACCAGATCCTTTAAGATTACATTTGTGACGGAAGACATCCATCTTGCTTGAGTGTTTTGACAATGTTATAATGACTGGATGAGGACGAGGAGCGGAAGATCCTGCAGGGACATCGAATTTGCCCACCCTACGTGCACGAACTACGACGCTAGGGTCCATAGGACAAAATGATTTCACTTCTTCGTTTATATGCGCGTTCGAGCTCATGCTTATGAGGATTCAGGTTAGTAGTGGCCTCTTCCGGCAAACCTCTATGCATTGAGGAAGCGGCTGTTTTGGCGTTCAGTACCTATAAAGAGCATTCTCGAATCGGTCATTAATGGAATCAAGACAAACCTCAACCGATTTTTGGACCAAACCTCACAGACTGTGTTTCAGAGAAGTCTCAAAAGAGGTTATATGATTGGGAATCACCAAAAATTGATGAATAAACGAACTTGTGAAGTTCATTCCTAATTATATCTAGTGGGACACTTGAGAACGTTTACATGTAGTAGTTCCTCGAACTACCCTTCGACAGCCTGTTCCCAGAGAAATTCGAATCCAAAATTCGAATCTCCCGCCAAAGGCGAAAAAAGCAGGGTCGCATCCCCGTGGAGCTGGCAACACTGGTGGCGCTCCGATGATTCATCACTCTTTGAAAGACGAAAATCAGCAACTGCCAGCCATGTCCAAGACAATAGGGCAGGGTGTGGAGGGTCCTAAACGTTCTCAAGTGTCCCACTAGATATAATTAGGAATGAACTTCACAAGTTCGTTTATTCATCAATTATATCTGTGGGGCACTTGAGAACGTTTACATGTAGTTTGTTTAAAGAATCAAACCAAGTTAGGCAGTTGCTCTAGGGAAAAAACGCCCAGAGAGAAGACTAAAATCTGAAAGTCGAAAAAACGGTCTCTGAGACCTGTGTAGTCCAGACCCGGAGCACCTACGAGCTCCGTAGGTGCTCCTAATGATAGAGAGACCCGGAGCACCTCGTAAACTCACCCCTCCTTGGGCTCTCTCCCTGGGCTCAGTTAGTCTTCTCCCGATATAACGTCTCCCCCTCCCCTTTTTTGTCCCTGCCAGTGTCGGGGCTGGGAGGCCCCAATCCAAATAATATCACCCAACTAGTGTTCTTAAACTCTACTCCAGGGAGAGGAAAGGACACAAACCACGGCTAATCTGGACAAGCAATTATAATCTCCTGTAACTGTACCATTGTATATATAAACAAGGGGTGTCAGCCCGACCACAATACAAAATAAACCAAAAAGGGGAGAATGGATGCAGTCTCTACATTGCGCGGTAATATCCATGTGTGGTTCATACCCAGCCTTTTGAGGAGGTGACGCTCCGTCCATTCCGCCTCACCTGAAACGATAGTAGAGCAGATTATGACTCCGGTGTGGAAACAAACACATGGGAGATGAGTGAGTCGTCGGCCACTAGGGGTCTATTATAAAACTTAGCGAACACCGCCGAGCTCCTCGTCCACCCTGCCACCTTAAAAATGGTATCTAAGGAGGCTCCCGCTCTGTTCGCAGCTGACACTGACGCGTGTCTTGTTGAATGCGGCGTGAAACAATCTGCAACCCCCGCTTCCTTCAACACCCCCGTCACCCAACCCGAAATCGTTTGGCGGGACGCCGCCGTGTATGGGTGTCTGGTGATAATGAATAATGCGTCCGTGGTTGGGGACCTCAAAGGTGCCGACGCCTGGAGGTATTCTGCCATGAGGGACGCCACGCAGAGGAGTGGCCGTTGCGGAAAAAACGGCACAGTGAGGGATGGTTGCGGCTTATAAGGCGCCGAAGTTTTCAACCGGCTAGAGATACGGATGTCCAACCCCTGACCTGGACGTATCTGCACCTCCGACAACTTTATCGACGCGATAGTCTGGAGCCTCTGTCCTGTTGCCAACAACAACAGGGTTACCAACTTGTGGGACAGCCAAGGAAAACCCTGACCGGTTCTTTCCAACCACCGTAACACCCCCTGTGGGTCCCAAGTTGTGTCATACCGCGCAGCCGGCGGGCGAATATGTGACACTCCCTTTAAGAAACGGGAAATAAGGGGGTCAGAACCTGAAGGCTCCGCCGCAATAAGGGACAAGGCCGATCTATATGTGTTAAAGGTAGCATACGATACCGAGGTGCCCTGAAGTATGGTCTGAAGGAAGTGCACCACTAAAGTAGGCTTGAGATCCCAGGGACTCAGCCCTTGCTCCCTACAAAATTCCCACCAGCGCCGATAGCATCCTTGGTATTGGGCGTATGTCGCAGGCGATAACGCGGCTAAAATAGTGTCCACCGCCGGGGCGATAATCCCTCGCCTCTCAAACGCTTGCCGGACAACCTCCCTGCTATCAATCGTAGCGTGTCCGCCGGCGGGTGGGTCTGGTCCCTGAAAGGCAAAAGTAACAATCGATCGTTAGGACCAAAATACAGAGTCGCGGAGATCAGTAATTCAAAAAAGGTGGGGTACCAGGGCTGTGCCGGCCACTCCGGTACGACAACTATCCCCGTTGATTCCTCCGCAATGATTTTGCGCAGCACTTTGAGGACCAGCGCAAACGGTGGAAACGCATAAAAATTCCACCCCTTCCAAGAAAAGGTGAAGGCGTCAACCCCCCATGCCCTAGGGTCCGGGTGCCAGGAAAGAAACCTGTCGCACTTCGCATTTGCTGCAGAGGCAAATATATCGATGTCGGGACACCCCAAATCGTTTATGATAGCCCGAAAAACCTCCTCACCTAATGGCCATTCCGTTGTCCCAGGGAGACGTCGAGAACATTCATCGGCCACTGTATTATCCTTGGAGGCGACGTAGGATGCAAAAATGACAATACGCCTCTGCTCACACCACCGCCAGATCCGTTCAGATAGCTCGAACAGGCGGTGGGACAACATAGACCCCTGCCTATTAATACAGCTGATGGCCGTGGTATTATCCGCCCTAATGAGGATACGGCGGTCGCTCTCGACGTCACCGAAATGTTGTAAGGCTAATTCAATTGCCCTCAATTCCAACGCGTTAATATGCCAACCAGCTTCAACTACTGACCACCAATCGTTGATTGTGGCCTCCCCGGAGGCCGCCCCCCAACCTGATAATGACGCATCTGTAGAAATTGTGAGGGAATAATCGTCATTATGTAGCCGATTGGACAACGTCATAATATTGCTACTCCACCACTCAATATCTGACCGTATGGATAATGGTAACTGAATTTTTGCGTCAAAATTCTGGTTATTTGCCCTTAGGGCCTCAACCTTGACCCTTTCCAAATGCATTGTGTACAGTTTTCCATAGGGGGTTGCTGGTATCGCGGCCACTAGTGTACCTATCAGACCCGCTAAATGTCGAATTGAGCAGGTTTGTAGTTTATGGAATTTACACAACGACTCCCTGATCCGTAAGCGCTTCTCCTGCGGAAGCGAAATTGTCAAGTCTGCCGTATCAAACAAAAACCCCAAGAACACGAACTGTTGCGAAGGGGAAAATTTACTCTTAGCGTCATTAATGATAAACCCCATGTGTCGTAAAAGGTCCGACAAAATGGTAATATTCCTTGCACATTCCATCTGAGACGACCCCACGATACCAAAATCATCCAAGTAGTTTACACACTTTATGCCCTGCGAGTGAAGACATTGAACAATGGGGCGCATGAGCTTATGAAAAACATACGGCGAAACCGACATGCCCATGGGCAAACACGTAAATTCGTACAATTGATCTTGGAAACAGAATCTGAGAAAAATTCGAGATTGCTCTGCAATTGGCACCATATAGTATGCGTCCATGAGATCGATTGTCGCCCCAAAGCTCCCAGGCTCAATGAGGTCCCGCATGGTGCGGTGATCCTCCAATTTAAAGTGGGGGCGTCTATAAATAAATTTAAATGTTGTAAATTTAATATAAATCGTTTTCCCCCTGACGCTTTGTCCACCAAGAAAAAGGGGGAAACCACTTGACTCGGGTGTGAGGTACATTTTTCACGACCCCGCCCCGCACCATCCTGTCTAAAATAATGTAAAATTGTTGAACAAACGCCTTATCTGACGAGTGTGGACGCAACCTAGGGTTGGGGGTCGGTATCGTGTGAAAAGGTATCTCAACCCCGTTCAACCATGAGAAAATTATGGGATTATCCGTGATAGCCCGCCAATTCCCTATAAAATTAAATAATCGACCCCCTAAGGGGGGGTTAATTATCTGTGGGGGCGCCGAGCTCAGCTCCTAATGTGCGGCCCCGTCGACCCTCTGAATGGGCGGCGTTGTGCCCTGGAGGACTGGTTTCCTCGGGATTTGTTGGCCGGTCTGTGAGTCTGCCCTCCCCGACGAGCAGCTCGGCCTCTGTCGTTTCCCTGTTGTTGCAGGCTTACTGGCCCCGAGGGCTGCTGAGGGCGAGGGGGTGCGGGAGGCGGTTTTTTGAGGGACACTAAGCCCCGAGCACTGGAGGCCATCCCCAGGAATTCCTTGTATCGCGCTCCCAGATTGTCCCCAAAAAGCCACTCTGATTGCGGGACATCCCTAGAAACTTTTTCGAGGGCCGGGGAGCACACCGCCAACAATAGACGTCGCCTGGTGCGATTTACGTCGTAGAACAGGGCCGTCATGGCCCGTCCCGCATCGCACATGTTGACATAGCTGTCCCCCATCGCGGGGACAGCAGCACCCCCTCTCTCCACCACCGAAGAGAGGCCCATACCTAGGGCCGAGATGGCTGTGGCGCATTGTCGTTGAATACCGACGTAGTACGCGTCCACAGATTTATGGCCCGCCCCCACTGACGCCGCTATCTCCGGATTCATCTTGGGCGGCGCAAGCGCCGGCAAGTTCGCGGGGATCAGGTATTTAGCCCGAAGGGCATTAAAAACCTCTAGCGGGACACCATTTCACAAATGGTGTTCCCAACGACCCGCGATACTTGGATGAATTCGCGGAGCAGGGGGTGGCGGAATGGCGGGATTATCTCCCAGGGCCAAAAGCACCTGGGGATCCAATCCGGCGTCAGGGCCTGGGTCTGGGGCCGAATCTCCTGCAGGAGGAGGGGTAAAACCTGCAAAATCCGATGAACCGGATGCCCCAGTCCCATCCTTAGTGGGGTCCCCGTCCCCGGGGGTACCGGGGGCGGGATAGTGGCCCCTTCATCGCCCCATGTGTCGTCAAGATCCGAAACGTCCCCGGAAAGTCCGCATACCGATTCTCGATCGGCATCACGGACGAGAGGCCCCCCAGATTCGCGATCCGGGTGAGACCTCGGGGAAAGACGATCGGAGGACCCGCGTATCAATTCACGATCGATATCGCGGGCGAAGTGCCCCCCAAATTCGCGATCTGATTGAGCCTTCCGAACATGACGACCGTTTCCGAAAGAACACCCCCCAAAATCATAAAATGGGTAGGCTCCTCGGGAATCTCTGCGAGAACCGCGAGGCCCTTCGAAGAGGGTAACCTCACGTCTCCGGGGCGAACGTGATCGCGAGCAGTATCCCCGCGTAGAAAAGTCGTCGACTTCTCGATCCAATCGCGTCCGGAGATATCGAGGTTCATCCTCATCGGACTCGAAATCCCCTCGAGATCTCCGCGCATCATAAACCGGATCCAGAACGTCGAGAACGGGACCACGAGGTCGCCGGGGGGACCGCGGAGTGAACATCGTGAAAACGACGTTCCACGAATATCCTGTGCGTTAAAAAGAAAGGAAACTGAAAACAACAGTCCTACCTTGACGCAGCGATCGAAGAAAGGTGTTTTACTTGCCAAAATTCCGTGCACAATCACAAAAAACTTTCGAAAAACGGCATGAACAAACTGTCGAAAAGGCAGCCAAAAGAAAAGTGATGAATCATCGGAGCGCCACCAGTGTTGCCAGCGCCGCGGTGCGGACGATGGCAGAGCGCTCCGCAGGGATGCGACCCTGCTTTTTTCGCCTTTGGCGGGAGATTCGAATTCTGGATTCGAATTTCTCTGGGAACAGGCTGTCGAAGGGCAGTTCGAGGAACTACTACATGTAAACGTTCTCAAGTGTCCCACAGATATAATTGACCAAGCATTGGCAATAATTTCAGCGAGGAAAGGTTGAATGTCGACCTTGGAAGAATGGAGAGGATGATTGTTCGTTAGGGAAATTACCTCTTGTCCCCCGTTTGTTCTTGTTGACAAAGTCGTTGGACATTATTGTGGGTTTGCTTAGATTTAACGCCAAAATAGACGGTGCAAACAACACGGAGTTGGGAATAGAGCACAAGAAATCACTTGACACCCTAAAACTGGTGGTAAATCAACAATAACAACGGAAAATAACTACTTCCACAGATCCTTGAGTTTCCCTACTCACAGGTAGTCGCAATTATTGCTACTCTGTAAACAGATGGTAGTCTGAAGAGACTAAATAGGACTGTTTGGGGGAGGGTCAAATATCCCATTCACAATAATTCAGAAAGTGCAGTTGTGGCGTAGGCGGCATGAGGCTGAGTGTAGTCGTGGAGAAGGGACACACCTGAAGTCAACAATGCTCCCCTTTTGTTCTGGATTACTGGAGAAATAAACTTATTCTGGGCTAAAACCAAGAAGGAATGAAATGGGTAAATTCGAACATTTTGTAATTTATCTGACACCCCACCCCTCCAACTGATTTCCAGTATTTGTTACTAGACCAAATCCTGGGTCAGTTTCAAGGAGAACCACCACCACCACCATGCTGGATAAAAATCGGTATTTAAAAAAGCTGTAATCTTTGCGAAGAAAATTCGTTCCCACATCTAAGCTACTGAGTTGAAAGAATGAAGGACAGTTTTGTTATTGCCCCCCCCCCCCCCCTCCCATGAATTTGAATATTCCCCAAGTTTTTTGCACAACTAGACCTAAAACATTCCATTGCCAACAGCATTGTGAAAATCGGATGGAATGTGCACCTTGAACTATCACATACGAACTGCTTACCCCCCTCTTCAATCACTAAAATATGATTACCTATGGGAAAAGAAAAACTAGAAAAATGGGTTGTAGTCTAGTCTGATGACTTATACTGATAAAAACAAATTTGGAAAACTGGACGATTTTTGTTTAATCCGTCCCCACTTGTGGAAATGGATTTTGTTTAATCCATTTATGACAAGAATTTTGAAATTACCGATGTCAGTTGCACAACTAGACTAAAACTGAGTTAGTTGTAAAAATAACATGAGCATCGGGTTCTGTTGAATTCCCCCTGGGACATATAAAGGCACCAAATTCTGAAAATGATCAAAAAATGTCTGAAAGTGGGTTGTGAAATTCGGGATCCATTGAACGTCACCCGTCTGAGAGGGCCTCTCCAGATCAGGATCGTCTATGGCGTCACACACTTCACATCCTCGTTGCGGCCTGCCCAGATAAACTTTCGAGCTGCAAAGTTGGCCCCTTGGTGTTTTCAGAGATACTGCATCCGTTTTCAAGGTAAAAAGATGCACGGCCTTGTTGTGGGACGTGGGGCATTGGGACTCAAACCAACTGACTAGTCGCCATGTCAGTCACAAGCACCGAGTGACTGAGTGCTAACCTGCTCATACCTATGGAATTTTGAGGAAATTAAAGGTGGGATCATCTTAGTGCTAATATAAGTCCCTAATAAACTCTGAAAATGTCTTCAAATTGATTTAATAAAACTAGGTGACTAGTGATTTTCAGACATATCGATAGAATGAAACTTAGAGTAATTTGACTTGAGCCTACTAGCAGTAGAGTGAAACCAGAAGATGAGGATTTTCAATTTTTTTTCTATGCTGGGGGTGTATGAATCAGTTTTACCAAATTCTGATGGCTGGCTACTCATATGATCCAGAAGTTGATGCTAGTTATTCATAGAAATCCGGTTTTAATGGGGCTATTGATGAACAGATCTAAGGAGTTGTAAAAGTCCTTTTTAAATTGGGGGGGCATCATTAATTTTATGTGCTCATTTAGTTATGTTTTTTCTTGTTTTAGCCCCTAACATTAGCTTGAGGGGCCCTGCAAACTGTGTTCCAGTTGGCACCATTAATTTCACTAGTAGTCCCTTTCTATTTTACTGCCTTAACCCTGTTATGTTACCAGGTAAAGAATTGATTTTATTGATCCCGTTTTAACATCAGGACGCATCTCGAAACAAATATTGACTATTGATATGTCGATTTCCAGACTAAGGCGCATACCCTTGTAGGACTCTCAAATGACTTGTAGGATTCTCGTGATCAACCCTGCTATCACGTTTGAAGAATTCAAGAAGTCAAAAGGTATCTCATCGAATTTTAAATACCTCCCATCTATGTGTTACTATCAGTTTACTCTACATCCTTTTTATATCTTGCAGTGGAGGTTGGAAAATCATTTCATTTACACTGGCGCCCTGAGTCTGTTTATTGTCAGCAGTTACCGGTTTATTGTTTTATGTGACATTTTATGTAGAAAATGCAGTTGAATTGCATTAAAAAAAATGAAAATTGACGAACCCCAAGTTTAGCCTCAAAATACGCCCTATAATTACCTACAGTTTCGGAAGTGTGACAGTGTCATTCTTGTAGGAAATTTAATGCTCGTTTGAATGGCGTTATCGTTTTCATCTTTATGTCGCTTGTAACACAAGATTTTAGCGATTTTTTAAAGGAAGAATGTGGTGCACGAACAAATTAGGTAAAAATTAATAACTAAAAAAAAGAGGGGTTTCAAGGAAATTGCAAGGATATATTCCTGTTGCAGATGAGTTGTGCAACTGATCCTTGAAGTTATTTTATTTCATTCGTGAATATAATTGATACATATGTGTAGATTCTAGATCAGTGTTTCCCAGCCTTTTTTCCTGGCATACCACTTCACAAGACAAAAATATTTTGCGTACCACTTAGTCACGTGGATGAAGAATACAATTCTGTGTAGTGTTATAATATTTTATTAATTGATTATGAACAAGGAGTTCATACCTTAAGTTGGAAATAAAAATCATTATAGGTACTAAGGAAAATACAACAAACATATAGTACAAAACTTCGATACACAGACCTGCACTTACTACACAGAGTTGTCAAAGGGGTCGTGAACTAATGCTGACACACCAACCCAAATAATTTTGACACAATACTCGTACATAGAACGTTACCGCGTACCACCGCAGTGGCCTCTGCGTACTACTAGTGGTGCACGTACCACAGTTGGGAAACGCTGTCCTAGATGGTTCTAGTTTGTCGACTGTTTTGTAATACATACTTCAGATGTTAATTACCCATCTGAAGTATATATTATGTCCTCCAGATAATCCCTCCCTACAAGATGACCTTGGCTACAAGATGAAAAATTCCCTATTTTGGCAAAATGGAAATTATTGAACACAAAAAGGGGGTCAAATTCAGCTAACAATTAGTTAAAACCACGAAAGTCACCAGAACTTGATATAGATGTACTGAAAGTGAATTTCAGTAGGTGGCAAAAAATGTTTTGTCTAAAAAAGTGGGCCACTTAAATTTCTATTATCACCAGTTAAAGGTCTAAAATCACCCACAATTTATATACAATCACCCGAAGTGGTATAAAATGGACCCTCAATACTGAATACCCGAGCCTAGGTGCAGTCTCTTATCTAACGTGATTCTGTTTGTTGGTTGCCTCTAGCGAAGTACTCGTTCATTTGTAAGGTAGTAAAGTTGAAAAGTTGTAATCAATTTTGGAAATCGATAAATGTTTTAAGTAAGTTTTTGTAAATGTACTCCGAACATTTGTGGCACAGACCAAATTCTGGGACGTTGATTGAAACCTCACCGCCAAGTTTTGTTTTGTTTTGTTTTGTGTGTGTGTGTGTGTGTGTGTGTGTGTGTGTGTGTGTGTGTGTGTGTGTGTGTGTGTGTGTGTGTGTGTGTGTGTGTGTGTGTGCGCGTGCGTGCGTGCGTGCGTGCGTGCGTGTGTGTGTGTGTGTGTGTGTGTGTGTTTTTAATTGTCCTCGCACTAGTACACCCTAGCACGAGGGCATTTATTCGAGCCTGCTCCCTAACAGATTACAGGCTTATTCCAAATCACAATCTTTATGTATCATAACTAAATGTAATAAATCTTTCACTTATAACTTAAAGTTTCAACATAGTTTACGGGTCCATTGTTCATTTTTATAGTTCTGGAGTCAATTACAAGCACATTTGTAAACATTCACACTTTAGAGTGACTCCATGTCCATGGAGTTCAAGAACACGATCACCTCCTGCAGATGGTTCATCAGTAGGTCCTTCATCGGCATTGGCCACGCCGCGCCCTGCAGAACACATCTTCTCTCCAGGCGTGCACGCTGTTGCTCGAATAGTCCGCAACGAAACAGGAGGTGTTCCCAGTTCTGCACCTCGCCTGAACAGCGGCACGACGAGTCCTCGCTGAGGTGGAATCGGTGGAGGTACTCCCGGACTCGTCCATGGCCAGTCAGCAAGAGTGTCAGTCTCCATGACAGGGGCAGATCAATCCGAAGCCTGTCCCGGACTGTCGGGAAGAAAGCCTTTGTTCTGCGGCCGTCAGTGGTGCTCGCCCACAGCTGCTCCCACTGCCGAATACCAGCAGCTCTGCAGTCTCGCTTAACTCTGGATTTAGGAATCAGTGAGTAGGCAATCGGAAGACCAACGTCCACAGCTGCCTCTTTAGCGCAAGAATCAGCCTCCTCATTCCCTGCCGTGCCGACATGAGCCCTAGTGTAGTTCAGCCCGACCCTCCAACCCTTCCTGCCTCGAAGCTCCATTAGTAATTCTCTTATTAGCTCGATTGTGGGGATATGATTGCTGTGGTCTTCCAGCATAGCTAAGCACACCTGACTGTCGGTGTACACCACCCCCCTGCGATTTGGAGCTCGTATTGTTTGCTGTGACAACCATTCCAGCGCCTTCATGATTGCATATGCTTCAGCCTGGTTGTTGGAGCAGAGTTCTCCAAGTCTGAAACGCCGGCAGGAAATTGGATTGCTGTGGTGGGAGTAGACGACGAAGGCACAGCCAACTCTGCCAGCACCCATATCACTGCCATCTGTATAAATGGCAAATGTAGCGTCAGTACCATCCTCCACAACAGGCTCCACACCGGCTACCATTGCTGGATGGGGCCACTTATCAGGGGGCAGGGGTTTCTCTACCAAATTGCCAACCAGTCCACTATGCACAGCAGCGATCTCTCTTGCCTCAATTTCTATTGGCCTCTCCCCAGCAGTCACGCAGCAGGCCTGGAAGGATACCGTCCTCACCCCCTTGATCAATCTAAGGAGCATCAATCTCTGAACACGACGGAGAAGGTCAACATTGTGCCGAACCTCCAAAGCCTCGCCCCAAACAGGCACCCCATACGTAATGATGGGCACAATAGCTCCCCTGTAGATGACCCGCAAAGCCTCAGGCCCCAAGCCCCAGTACATCTTAGCCGCCCGTGACAAAATATGGATCAGCTGAGCTGCTTTTCCACACACGTATTCTATGTGGCTGGTCCAACGCAAAGCCCCATCAAATATCACCCCCAGGTACTTAAGCCGATCAACAAACCCGAGTCTTTCACCCAGCAGATAGATCGCTAGGTCGCGACTCATTCGTCTTCTAGCAATGCGCAATACCTGCGTCTTGCTGGGATTGTACGCCAAGTTAGTGCCCCACGACCACTTCTCCACCATGTATAGAGCTGTGTTTGCACGCCTTTCCAGCACATATTCATTTTTGGCAGAACACACCAGCAGTAAATCATCGGCGTAAGCAAATGCGTCGACACCCTCCCCAAATGGCAGCTCAAGTAGAGAATTATATAAAACAATCCAGAACCCCGGACCCGAACAGGACCCCTGAGGACAGCCCATCTCCTGGTCCTTGCTTACCACGGTTGACCGAGCCCGCAGCACGGCACTTCGGTCAGAGAAATAAGCTCGAGCCAAACTGTAGAGGTTCCGAGGGCATCCCATGTCCGCCAAGTTCTTCAGAATAGCAGGCCACCATGCCCCGTTGAACGCCCCCTTAACATCAAGCGAGACTGCCACCACATATACCCGTCTGTTAAGAGCACTTCGTATGCACTCCTTCACTTCCTGCAGAGCGGTGATAGTGCTTCTCTGGGGCAGAAATCCATATTGTCTACCCGATATCTTCCGACGACGCTGAAGGCTGTGCATTATCCGTCCAATCAAGAGCTTTTCCAACACCTTTCCGAAAAGCGGAAGCAAGCTTATTGGGCGGTATTTGGCAGGGTCCGTGCTTCTCTCCTTTCCAGGCTTTGTGACCAATACTAAGTTTGATCGCTTCCATGCCCTAGGAAAGCACCCCCTTCTCAGGCACTCGGCATACATCCCCGTTACAGCGCCTGGTAAACTCCTGAACACCTGCGATAGAATCTCGACGGTAATTCCATCTTCCCCAGGAGATTTCCCTGCTGCGAATCCACGTATAGCCTCCTGCACTTCAGATGTTGTGAAGGGGACATCATCAGCTTCCCCAGTGTAATCCTCTGCCTCTCGCCGAATGCGCTCATGGTGTTCGGAGTGTGGCACACTCTCTGACGGGACACATGATTCCATAACTAGCTCGAGCGTATCCTGAAGTCCTTCCATTAGTTCGCCGCTGCCTCCACGTAGAGTTGAAACCTCCAATGTGGTTTTCCTCTTCCCAGCCGCCGCCCTGTAGATCGGCCCCCAAGGCATTTGAGTACCATCTGTGTTGCAGTAGCTCTTCCACGATTCAATCTTCGCTTGCTTTACCTGCCTTGTGAACTGCTGCTTGAGGTTCCAGTATGTTTGCCGTCGATGCTCACGCAGTGCCTGATTACTCCTTGTCCTCTGATATAAACGTCTTGCTGCCCTCAGTTGTCTTCGTAACATGGTCAAATCATGTGTCCACCATGGCACAGACTTTTTCATCGAAGGAAAGACCCTATCTGCTCTCAGGGGGATCGCCGCTCTGCAGGCCTCCAAAACCACATCACAGAACCTGTCCACGGCCACCTCGAAATCGCCCTCAGATCGGAACCACTCAGACATGCAAACATCGGTGGTTCTTTCTCCTCCTACCACAGAGCCGCTCTGTACCCCACACATCCCCGACATACGTCGCAGGAGCTCTGCCTCAAACCTCCGCCAGTCAGCCTCCCCGACCTTGAAGCGCGGCAAACTCTCCACGATTGGTGGGGCCATTACCCCCCCCGCACCACCTATGGTAAAGGTCAACAACTTATGGTCCGAAATGTACTCATCCTCATTTATCCAGTTGGTCGCATGCTGAACCATTGGCGCAGTGCAGAAAGTCAGATCAATCCAGCTGCGGCCGTTGGACGTTTCAAATGTAGGTCTTCCATCGTCGCTGTTCATAAGATACAATGATTCGACCGAAAGGAAATCCTCGACCGCCTCACCCCTTCGAGAGGTAAACGAGTCTAACCATGTTATTGAACGGCTATTAGAATCAATCCCAAAAATTATGTGTCTCTGTTTCACCGACCGCAAAAGTCTCGAAATCTTTTGCAGATCATATTCTACATTTCGGTTTCTATCGAAATAAGCGCTCACGATTAAGAAGGAAAACCCGCTCGGCGTTGTTATCTCGACGACGACCATATCCTCGTCAGAATACTCCATTAACAACACCGCATCCAACCCAGAATCTATGACCAAAACGGCCGCCCTTTTCCGGCCTTCACCAGCTTTAAAAATTCTCCATTCCTTATTCAATCCAGAAATAATAGAACCCTTACAATATAATTCCTGTAGTGCCATGAGTTGAATTTTGCGCCTTACGATAATCTCGTTTAGGCAAGAACTCACAGCTACGCTGCGTTGCAGGTTCAGCTGCCCGCAAAAAATGCCGCCCGCAGAGTGGTGCGCACTACTGGCGGTCATCATAACTTCCGTAATCAATCAGCTGTTGAACTCTATCGACACCGGCGCGATAAGAAGGACAGCTCCGGTCAAACGCAGCGTGTTTATGATCAAATTTAAGTTCGTTTCGTGTAACTCGCGAGTTGTGGTTAATACAGTTGACACATTTATGGCGCGTAAGATCCGCTTTGTAAGTGCACTCGGAATAATTGTGATCCAGAGAGCATACAGGACAAGTCAACTTCCCTCTACATGCGTCCGCCTTACCCCCGTGAAACTGCGAACAGTGGTAACATCGCCTCAAGTAAATGTTGTCAGCTACCGTACACATAGAGAAACGGATCTTGAGTTTTGACTTCAACATTTTCCAACGCAGTTTCGGGTCAACCTCTACCACCAGGCTACGGCGGCTCTTCTCCGGTCCACCTGTAAGTAGCGTTTTGATTTCAAAATAGTTGCCTTCCTCTATGAGCCCCTCATTTTGAGTTCGAATAATTTCAGCTGCATTTTCTTTTGTTACCTCTTGTGGTTTGTTGTAAACAATAAGCCGCGGGCGGAGTTTTGCCACAGCCGTTGCCGTTAGTGAGCCTTGGCCCTTGGTGTTTATGGCAGATGCAATCAGATCTGTTTCTTTTTTACTGTTTGACTGAACCATGATACCCCCATCCCGAGATGAAACCATGCGACTAATTCCAACCTTGAGTTCTACAGGATCAATCAAAGATTTTACCAAATTCCGAGTTTCTTCCGACTTCATTGGTTGCTTAGGCGTAACAATTAGGCGGAAGGTAGGCTCCGGGGCCCTGTCCCTGGGTCTATCCCCACAAACTCTCCTCAAAACTTCCCCGTAGGTTGGTTTTACGACAGCGGGGGGCAGCCGCACCGAGGCTTGTCTGTCTAAGATTTCTTTCTTCATAGCATTGAAAATCCTCGTCAATCCCGTTACAGCCCCCCGTAAATCTTCCTTATATTTTTTGGCCAAGAGATTACCGCTATTTTTAGCGACGTAATCTACTTTACCTATCAGCTGATGGAACTCCGTATCGTAAGGAGTCGCCATTATGACGATTCAGTATAACTAACGGTTTTAATCGAAATTCAGCAACGAACCACAAAATAGCTCTTACCGAATCCAGGTCCAGAGTGTCGATCAACGCAAAAGCCAGGACGTCACCAAGTGTATCACGAAATAGCAAATAATTTTTATATTGAAATTGCGAGCTGAATACGAGTAGATGTGCACGATGCGCGCGCGCGCGCGCGCGCGCGTGTGTGTGTGTGTGTGTGTGTGTGTGTGTGTGTGTGTGTGTGTGTGTGTGTGTGTGTGTGTGTGTGTGTGTGTGTGTGTGTGTGTGTGTGTGTGTGTGTGTGTGTGTGTGTGTGTGTGTGTGTGTGTGTGTGTGTGTGTGTGTGTGTGTGTGTGTGTGTGTGTGTGTGTGTGTGTGTAACCTACTTTCTCTCACAAAGACTACCCAAGTACAACTTCACAATTATTACTAAGACTTCCTAATAAGCAGAAGTGCAATAATTCGGGCAGATCACCACTGAAAGGACTGGACCAAGGGCCCCTTATCCTAATCAAACAAGTAGATTGAGAGCGTGAGCTACACATACCTTCAACTGAAATCTTCTCAACTCAAACTTCTCTGGTGACACTTGTTGGTTTTGTAGAGTGCAGTGTTTGTACTTGTACACTTGACAATTGTACCTACTGGATTGGTTTGTACTTATGAGAGTAATTCACTTTGTTGATTAAATTATTCTACAACAGTTGATCCAATAATGTCCAGCAGGTGATCCTATAATAGTGGAGTCTAGTCATGAATTTCTCATCCAAAACGCCCCTCCGTTGAACAGGTGGAGCCCCAGAACTGAAGGTGGTGTTTTTCCTGTATCAAAGCTTGACGAATTTCAATATGTTCTGTTCTGCCATGATGCAGTGGGTTTTCAATGAATTTTAATTGCTCCTTGATTATCACTCTCGATTTCAAGCGCCCCCTCAGTGGGATGACTCACAGTTACAGAGGGCTTCTTTAATGACTTCTGTTGAGCAGAGGCATTCTGCCTAGGTACTAGAAGTTGAACAGTTTCTGTTATGAGGTGTTATAGGCAAAATTGTTATACCACTTGATGGGAAAAGAAGATTTGGGTTTTGTGGACTGGCATGAAGCACAATGGGTAGACCTAGTCAGGCAGTTGCATTGTGGTGCTCAGTGTCTGGAGCTGAGCATGCAGGATTGAGCCAAAGATGGGCCTAGGATGCCCACAGCTCGATGTTCGGAGTTCAGTCTCGAATCCTTAGCTAGAGGATTACTGGTGGATTGATGACACTGAAGGAGCCAGATTTAAATAATTTCCAATGCTATCTGAGGAGAGTTTGAGCGACTTCATGTATCCTGAGGCTAAAAGTGAAGGCTAAATATTATGGTCAAAGGTGAGAACTGGCATGAAACAGGTGAATACCATGTGGAGTGTGATATTGAAATATTGAGGTTAAAGGTATCTTCACCAAAGAAGAATGTTGATGAAAGATGTGAAGACCAGAGTCGACGAAAGGGGTACAAAATTGGGTTGACGGACAAGGTATATCTTCCCATGACTCAAATAATCACTGCAGCAGTGTTGTATCTTACAACTCTGCCTTACAGGAAGATCTGCTTACTTTATTATTTGCAAAAATTTAACTTCAATATCCTAAAAATTTGTGACCGCCATTCCTAAACATCGTGATTATTTTCTTCTTGTAACTCATCGAAGGAACCGATTTCAGTTGTTTTTCGTTGTCAAAAACCTTAATTTCATACAATAAAGCTGATTTTCTCCACTATTAATTAAAATTTGTCGACTTTAAACTCTTTTTTTGAAATCTGCGCTGAATTTCACTTACACTTCTACCACCATCATTGATGAAAAACATATCATCTGCCAGCATTTCATAATTGAAATGATATCTCGTTGAATGGCCAACATTCAGGAGAAGTTTTTGGGTGGTGGGCCAGTTAAAGGAGGCTGTTATAGGATATCTGACAATTCAGTGTTGGTTTTTAATGAAATAATCACCATCTTTTTAGTATCCCAAATTCATCCCTAGATTTTGTGACAGTGTAACAGTGGGGGTGGACCCTCGAGAGTCCCCCTCCTAGACCAGCGAGATTATCACTGTTGAGAAGGGATATCGATTAGGCTTCCCCAAGCGACCCCGTCTCCACCGGGAGAAAATATGTATCGAAAACAGCCACACTGTTACATTCCTCCCTACATTCCTTTCCATACTTCTGGGTAGCAGAAGTATGGAAAGGAAAAGGTGGAATGAAAAGTAGTATGAAGTTCTGGTTCAGGAAACGACATCTGAACAACTTCAAGGTGACTAACCTGCTTCGTAATGGTACTACCTCAGTAATATTTACTGGTGGAGAACAAAGCTCCTGCATACTAGTATTGGCGGATAATGTTGTCAGAGATTGCTGTCCAGTGAATTGTGCTCATCTGGGTAACCTCTTGGTGATCGCCCTCCATCGTTAGGATGGAACAACTATTGGGACTTGTCAGTTGGGACACGGCATCAATCGCCTTCTGTTGAGCTCAGTATATTTTAATTATACTGACACTCTAAAGGGGGTGGGGAAGCCAATAGATGTATGTATTATCAAAGGGACCGGTTGTTAGTAAAGGAATCCTTCGGGGGAACCTTTGGGCTTATCCTTCTGGTAAGCCCACAAAAAGTGGATGGAGTATAGTGAAGTGCTCAGCGCATACTACCGAACCACGCCCTGCTACCATGTGACAGTGTGTAACAGTGGGGATGGACTCTCGAGAGTCCCTCTCCTAGACCAGTGAGATTATCACCGGTTAAGAAGGGATATAGATTAGGCTTCTGCTCCCGATCCCGTCTCCACTGGAAGAAAAAAATGTATCGAGAAAAGCCAATTTTAACAGAAATGTATATATGCATGTGTGCGTGTGTATATATATCTGCAAAATTTGAAATTTTTATTATGTACCCAAGGATTGATATCATCTGACCCATAAACGAGTAGTAATCAGCGTGACACAAGTATATATATATATATATATATATATATATATATATATATATATATATATATACTCCCGCTTCCTCCACACCCTTTTCGACAGAGCGGTGGAGGAAGAAGACGGACATGGATGCTGGGACGCTTGTGGAGCATCCACAATGGAGGATGGAGTGCATGTGAATGGACTGATCTAGGCCTCGTTTTTTTGACTGTGTTTTATTAAAAGGGGAAAAGATAATATTATATTAGCTTTCAAAATAGTTCCTTCTTACTTTTGATGTTCATTGATTACATGAATTCAGTTCAGTAAATTACGTTCATTCCATTGTTAAATTTTCCTTCAATTACCCATTCAAAATGAGCAACTGGGTGGTCTCAGATGAAGATGGTGTTAGTCATTCTTCTACATCAGAAGCCGGGATTAGTCATGCCCAAGAAACTTCATCTTCTCAAAACGACGCATCTCAGTGGCAGAAACTGTATGAAGAGCAACGTAAGGTTATGCAAGAGATGATGAAAACATTCCTACAGACATCAACCAAGGGTCGGTACGCAAGAGAGTTAACCCTTCCATCGTTCAATCCTGATGAATCGGAAGCTGATGCTCGCGCTTGGTGTACTACTGTAGATCTTTGCATGACCGAGAATCCTCTAGAAAGTAGTGCTTTGATAATAGCTCTCAGTAAGGCCCTCAAAGGAAGTGCATCATCGTGGCTGTCTAGAGCGGTACACCTTGGGATCACTTGGTCCCAATTCAAGGATTTATTCCTCTCCCACTTTGATAAAGTTGAAACCCTTACTGCCTCTGTTCTACACATTTTGAATGGAAGGCCCAAGGAAAACGAAAACCTCACTGGATATGCTAATCGCATTCTCAGCCTGCTCATGGGAAAATGGAAGGGCATGTCCTTAGAGCAAGTAGCGGTTTCCACAGTGTTAGCCCACATTGCCCAAATCGACCCAAGGGCTCAACGGGTCGTGTTTACTGCGCGGGAACTAGCTCGAGAGAAAATGCTACTCGAAATGCTGCTCTCTCCTTCAGTAAAAGACAAGCTCAAGGTTCTTCAGGTTATGAACCCGATAAAAGATCTAAATTCGCGCCTCCACGACCCCCGAAGTGTAGCAATTGTAATAAAGTGGGGCATAAGACAATTGATTGCTGGGCTCGTAGGCCACCCCTGCCAGGACAAAAGACCACACCGAAGCCTGACAAGGAGATGATCACATGCTTCCGTTGCCAGATGCAAGGTCACTATGCCAGTGACTGCCCAGGCCTCAAGGCCCAAAAGTCAGCAGAACCCAGGACCGAGAGGCGTGTGGATTTGTGCCGTGTCAATCCCTCTGGCGAACTTCTTCATGGAGGTGAGAAATTTTCTTTCACTTTTGACTCTGGATCGGAATGTTCTCTCATTAAGGCCACAATTTCAACTCAATCTAGTGGTGAAGTGTTTGACAGTGTTATTGTTCTGTCAGGCATAGGTAAGTCAAGTATAAACTGTAATTCACAGATCCTTTCCCTAGTGAAAATTAATGAAATTAGTCTGGACATTCTCTTTCACATTTTACCAGACGAATATCTCAACAGCGACATTATGATATGTCGGGAGGATCTGGAACTAGGATATTGTGTGTATGTATCCCCAACAGAGTATAGGATCTCAATGGCAAACCTCTCTCTGTAATGACGGTTCAGGGAGATGAAATGATTTAATTTGATGACATTAGGACTGATATTTCTCCCACCAGTAGACCAAAACTCGTATCAATTTTGAATAAATTTAAACCATATTTTACTAATGATACCCCCCCCCCCCCCCTCACTAGGATTACCACAGGTGAAATGGAGGTACAATTGGTTGACCCGACCAAGACTGTTAATAGACGGCCATACCGCCTCTCACCTGCGGGAAAGGAAGCTGTAAGGAAACAAATTCGAGAACTTGAGACAGCAGGAATTATCCGCCCTAGTAGATCTCCGGTTTCGAGTCCAATAATTCTTGTTAAAAAGAAAGATGGTACAGATAGGAAGGATGGCTGTTGACCACAGAGAGCTAAATTCCAATACGATTCCGGAACGATGGCCATTGCCACTGATATCTGACCAGATTGCACGTTTGGGTGGCACAAATTTTTTTGTAAGTTTAGGCACGGCATGTGGTTTCCATCAAGTTCCCATGCATCAAAATTCCATCGAAAAGACTGCATTTGTCACGCCTGATGGACAACGGGAGTATGTTACTATGCCATTTGGCCTCCGAAATGCTCCTAGTGTATATCAGAGATCGGTAATGGGTGAACTCTGGGTGAACTGGCCCATGATTATGCAGTCGTTTTTATGGATGATCTTCTTTTGACTGCTAGAACATAAGGAGAGTGATTGGACCGACTTGAAACTGTACTAGGCATTTTAACTAAAGCTGGATTAACTATGAAACTTCCGAAATGTTCCTTTGTAGTTAGACATGTCTTGTTTGGGGTATGAAATTGAAAATGGTGAAATGAAACCTAATTTGCGTAAAATTGGACTCAGCTCCTTAAATTTATAGGGCTTGCTTCTTATTTTAGAAAATTCGTACCCACTTTCTCTCAGATTATGGCCCCACTGTACCAGTTAACTGGTGCTAATGGTGAGTTGCAGTGGAGTCATGAACTAGAACAAGCTAGACAAAAGGTTATTTCCATTATGGTAAGCAAGGCATTGTTAATGATATTCAACTCTCAGTATCCTATTGAGCTACACACTGAAGCTAGCGCCGTTGGTTTTGGTGCTATTTTATTTCAAATAGTGGAGAGTAGACTGCATGTGGTTGAATATTTTAGCAAACTTACTTCCCCATATTAGGAGAAATATCACTCATACCAATTAGAAACACTGGCTGTTGTATATGCCATCAAACACTTAAATCAGTACTTGCTGGGGCAAACATTTACTGTAGTTACAGATTGTAATGCTTTGAAATCCTCTCAAAACAGGAGTTGATACCATGTGTTTACAGATGGTGGGCGTTTTTACAATCTTATGACTTTGACATTGTCCATCGAGAAGGCCAAAAAAATGGCACATGTAGATTTTCTCTCACGTAACCCCATTCCATACAAAAGACCTAAGCCTCCTACTGTAAGGGCCATACATGACAAGGTCTAACAAAAGAGGGTTGATCTGACGCAGATTGCTGATGATTGGTTGAAACTTGAACAGCAACGTGACAAGGAAATCTGTAGTGTTGTTTCCTCTTTAAATGGGACTAAAATTGATGATGATCTTAGAAGAACCTATGAAATTCATTCTGGGATCTTGCACAGAAATATACAGCGAAATGGTAAGACTAGGTGTCTGCCAATAATTTCTCGCGCATACAGATGGTGTTATCAACAATGTTCACGAGGTCTTACTTCACTTAGGGTGGGAGAAGACCTTGGAAAAAATTTATGAAAATTGTTGGTTTGAGCACATGGCCAAATATGTTAGGAAATTCGTAGACTCATGTGTTACATGCAAGGTGGCAAAGTCACATTCTGGTAAGGTTCAAATCGCTCTCCATCCCATTCCAAAGGAATTTGTGCCATGGAGAACCATACATATGGATGCTAGTGGTAAGCTGAGTGGCAAAAGTAATTCTAAGGAGTAAGTTTTTGTTATCGACGCCTTCACCAAGTTTTCAGGCTACATCATACCACATGTATTGATTCTGAGAGTTGCATTAATTCTCTCAGATCTAGCGTTTTTCTGTTTGGCCCTCCAACCCGCATCGTCGCTGACCAGTGGCGGTGCTTTGCGAGTAAGGAGTTTAAGTGCCAATGGACAGGTGGATCGAGTTATGTCCACACTGAAAAAGATGTTGACTGTAGCTGAAAGTAGTGGAAAGACATGGCAGGACTCGCTCGGTGAAGTTCAGTTAGCTATAAATTGTACGATGAACAGCGTAACAAAGGCTTCACCTATGGAATTAATGTTTGGTAAGGTAGCAAGGCCCTTGAATCTTGTCCCGATTGCGTACACGGTTGAAAGTCAGTCTAATATTAATATAGCCGAATTAAGAAAGCAAGCTGCACAAAATATAGAGAAACGTGCCAAATACGGCAAGGAAAAGTTTGAGAAAAATAAAGCCAAATTAAATAAATTGGTAGTTGGTGATTTTGCATTAATAAAAAATGAAGAAAGAAATCAGACCAAACTCGATCCTAAATTTAGAGGCCCTTTTAAGGTCATCGAAGTCTTGGATGGGGACAGGTATCTTTTGAAGTCGTTGAGTAACAATCGACAATACAAATACCCGCATGATAGGGTCAGAAGAGTTCCTGTGCATGAGCTTCCAATCGATATCTTGGTTAGTGATTCGGAGTCTGATGACATTTCTCTTGATCAAAGTGAATGAGTGATAGTTCGATAGTTGGAATAATTGAATACCTGCCTGCTCACCAATGATGATCCCCCCCCCCTCCCTTTTTCCTTATTTTGGTTGGCCAAAACTTGCCTGATGTCTTATTGGCATGGTGTTGGATCTGAATCTCGAAGGATCGAGGTAATGTTTATCCTAGTTTATAGTAACCAAGTATTTCCTCTCAAAGGACTGAAGGAAAGAAAATTAATAGTGACTGTAGACAATTCTACTATTTGTTGCAGAACAGGTTTCTGAAGGACAGACAAACTGATTGTCATTAGTATTCCCTTAAGATACTTATACAGTAATTTGAAGTTATAGTTTATCACCAGAAGGACTTGGTGATGGTTTCCGAAGGACTGAGAAACTGATTGTCATCAATATTCCCTTAAGATACTTGTACAGTAATTTGAAGTTATAGTTTACCACCAGAAGGACTTGGTGTGGTTTCCAAAGGACAGAAACTATCAGTGTTGATGTGTCCCTTAAAATTGTATGTGTTCAATAATTGTATAAAATCTCTCATATTTATCAGACTTTTCGGACTAAGTGTTGGTTGGAAAAAAAAGGAAAAAAGTTTGTGTTTGTTCCTGATTGTAAAACATTGACACTATCAAGAATGTGTTGTAGCTGCTGAACTCATATCTTAGTTCCTATCATGTTAGCTGACGGATGGTCAAGGACAATGGTACTGTTTGAGTTTGGTGTTTCAGATGACTATGGCCACGCCCGGAACGTTCGTGATGCCAGGATGGCCGTGTCCGAGTTAAATTGACAACTCCCGCTTCCTCCACACCCTTCTCGACAGGGCGGCGGAGGAAGAAGACGGGCATGGATGCTGGGATGCTTGTGGAGCATCCACAACGGAGTGTGGAGTGCTTGTGAATGGACTGATCGAGGCCCCGTTTTTTCGACTGTGTTTTATTAAAAGGGGACAGGATAATGTTATATTAGCTTTCAAAATAGTTCCTTCTTACTTTTGATGTTCATTGATTACACGAATTCAGTTCAGTAAATTACGTTCATTCCATTTTAAATTTACCTTCTTCAATTACCCATTCAAAATGAGCAACTGGGACCCAGCACTTTTCTGAGTACTAGTGAGAGCTGATGTTTTCACTGCTGGTTCAGGATGTTAACTATATAACTATATAGTTAACAAAGGACAATATCTGTCCTTGGGTATATGATAAAAATCCCAGTTTCGCCAAAACGTTCATATTGCCAATCAAAAGGATGAGTTCGAAGATGAGCAATTTTCAAAAATTGTAAGGGGGTCAAATTAGGGGGTCAGTTAAATTTGTGGTATCGGAATGTTCAAGTATTTGTCTAATTGTTCTACATCGGTCGAACTAGAGTTTTCACGGGTCAAAAATGGGCAAAAACTGCTGAAGTCGCGAATATTTTATATAAAATCACTGAAAGTGGTATGGAAGGGTGAGTAAACACAGAAAATGTCAATTTCAGTTGTTTTTCTTACAAAATAGGGGTCAAATTTGGATTTTTGGTGGTAAAAAATTTGTAGTAAGGGCTAAAATCAATATTATTTCACATGACGTGTGGGATGGTGATTCACAACAGAAAGGTGGACTATTTCGATGAATAAAATATTTTTTCTCAAAAAAGAATGGGTCAAATTTGAGTTTATAAGGGTCAAAAATCGGCAACAATTGCTAAAATCACGAAAAATTGTATTATATTATGAAAAGTGATACGGTTTCTTGCTATATCATCTTTTTACAGAATAGCGTGAATAGTTCTTTGAAAATTCGCTCTTGTAGCCATGCTGCGTGTCTGGAACTTTATATTTGAGTTTCTTGTACAGGCACATGATATTATTATGTTTCTTAGCCAGTGACAGTTGTTTTACGTTTTATGAAACTTTGCTTAGGTTTCCTAAATTCTATTGAAACTCCACTGTCGGTAAACAGTGGATAAAATACACTTTTTGTGTGAAATGAATTAGTCCAGGAGCCGGGGCTGAAATCGGTGACCATCGAGTAGAAAAGGTTTGATATTTTTTTTCAAATATGTCCTAAAGGTAAAGTAAAAAAATGGACGTCTGCCACTCTGGAGTCGAGGCTTAAAGAAATTACGTAAATTTAAAATTTCAGAAAATGGTAAATTTTTGACTTACTAGTTGATGGCTTGAACTGAATTTTTCTCGTTCGTTACCCTCTGTGGACTTGAATTTCACTCGTCTGCCAAAGTGGGCAGACGAAATTCAAATTTGGCGAATTTGGACAGTTTTTTGTACTTAGTAGTTGACGACCAGAAGTTGAAAGAGTAAATTCGACTAGCCATGGACAACAGTAAAACACACGTCTGCCACGCCATGCGCGCTGCTAAAATTTAGTAGACGCCATTACATTACGCTAACAAATGGGTACAAATTTGACTTATTAGGTGACGTTTAAAACTTTCATCACCCCCCCCCCCCCCTAAATCGAGTACTGCAGCCGGCCTATGATTCACAGTTTCATAAAAATGCGCGGGAGTCAATAATTCAACAATTAATTATTTGTTGCTATTCATGAAGCACAGCGTTTCTTCAAGTTATAAAAGTAGCTATCAATTAAACCCAAAAGAGCGATCATTCTTCAAATGATACAATATCACACAACAACCAACTCGACCTCATACAGCCATCCTTGATTATAATCAGGTATTCCCTACCAATGATATCTGGGCCGGATGTATACCGTTTCAGTCATGATCATTTTGATCATGCTGTTTTAGGGGAGGGTTACATTTTTTTCAATTATTGAAAATAATAAACCCAAAGTACCTATCAGCAAAGTCCAGAGTAACGATCGTTCTTCAAATGAAATAGGTAATATCTCTGAACTACCAACTCGATTTCATACAGCCATGCGTGATTATAATCAACTGTTCCCTTGATATGGGGGCTAATAGTTTGGGCCAATGTTGTGAAAACACGATGGGTTTGGGCCAAAAAAGCAATGTGTTTGGAACAACGCCAAAGGGTACGTCTGATGCAAAAGTAATGGGTTTGAAGCTTTTCGGAGAAACGAACGACTGGTCGTACAATGCTCCGGGTCGTCGCAAAAAATTCTTTAGTTCAAGATCAAATTAGAAAGATTTTTAAAAAACCATACCCTTCTATCGCAAGTTTTCGAGCTACTGCGTTCGGGAAATGTATAATACTTTATACGGGAAATGTATAAAGGTTCATTAGGTATTGAAGACAATAAGCCAAAACATTAAGAACTGTTAGATGCCACAAAGTTACCACTTTACCACAAAGGCAGTTATGGTTATGATCGGATGGTAATAATATATTGGATAGTAAATAATAAATTTTATCAAGAATACTATTGACGTTTACCGACTGTTGTTGCTTTTTCGTCCAATAAATTCTCGATGAAAAGAAAAGAACCGATTTATTTTAACCAAAACCACTTGGCGCCACCCAACAAATAACTGTAAGTACTGATATTGGCAATGCCTGTAGTAACTGCAGACCATTTTAGCGTCTGCGCTATAAATGTCGCCACATGATTGCGGCAGACGTGCATTTTCATGCCCAAAGATTGGTACTGAATTCAGTAGGTACCCAAAAATTAGCCATCAACTGGACAGTCAAAAATTGAGTCCTACGGTATGATACGCCCTGATCGAAGGCATATTTTGACGTCTGCTCTTGAAATGCCACCAGATCGAAGTGGCAGACGTGTTTCTAGTCTTAGATATCCATAAAGGAAGTACACACAAAATTTCAGCCATCAACTAAACAGTCAAATTTTGGTGCATTTTTGTCACATTTCAAATTTCGTCTATCGTTGTTGTGCCACGGTTTCAGCTTGGCAGACGAGGACCTTCGTCATTAGGGATATGATACGAATGTAATATTACCTAGTTTTCAGGTTTCAACTCGGCCATTTTTTTATCACGTCTGCTGAGCTAAGGCCGCCGCTAATGAGTGGCAGACGATGCTTTTTTCAACTTACTAATTATTCACAACTAGGTGATGAAAGTTTTAAACGTCAACTAATAAGTCAAATTTGTACGCATTTTTTAGCGAAATGTAATGGCGTCTGCTAAATTTTAGCAGCGCGCGTGGCGTGGCAGACGTGGGTTTTACTGTTGTCCATGGCTAGTCAAATTTACTCTAAACTTCTGGTCGTCAACTAGTAAGTACAAAACACTGTCCAAATTCGCCAAATTTGAATTTCGTCTGCCTACTTTGGGCAGTGAGGTGGGTTAGGCAGACGGGTGAAATTCAAGTCCACAGAGGGTAACGAACGAGAAAAATTCAGTTCAAGCCATCAAGTAGTAAGTCAAAAATTTGCCATTTTCTGACATTCTAAATTTGCGTAATTTCTTTAAGCCTCGGCTCCGGAGTGGCAGACGTCCATTTTTTTACTTTACCTTTAGGACATATTTGAAAAAAATATCAAACCTTTTCTACCCGATGGTCACCGATTTCAGCCTCGGCTCCTGGACTAATATTTTCTTGACTAAAAACTTACAAAAAGCGATTCTCCCACCTAATTTTGGGCAAAGTGAACTAGCCAGATGGCCATTTAAGGCACACACCTCCAACTGCTCCTCTGGAACCGCAGTTGGGATATAATAATAACTAAGGGGTAGCTTAAAATTCTCTTGCAAGGCTGATTTTCCCTACAGATATTTCTCAGGTTGTACATCAGTTGTGAATGTGTCTGTCATCTATTGAATTTCATTGTTTTTTAGCTGAATTCGGAGATTATGATCCAGATGTTCATAATGATAATTATGTTGCTGCTATCAAATTACTTTTGAAACAAACACAGCAAATAGAAGAGAAAATTATGGAAATTCACCAAGAAGAGCTCAAAGGCGTGGAACCATCCTCTGCAGAAAATACGTTTTTGAAGAAATCTGTTACTTTGGATACATATGGTATTGATCCTCATCCTGTCAAGGTAAGGTACTGGTAAGGTAGTAGCTAATATGATTTCTCAAGTACAACTAAAAACTATTACTCTGAAGTGCTGTACTTTCTACCCAATCGAGGCCCTAAATAGGGGTTTTCAAATATTGCTAGTTAGAAATTGAAAATTGTTGAGTCAAAGAAGCTCGTTCCAGTGATTCTAAGACACTCCGTATCTGCAATTTCAGGATCACAAAGGCAGTCAGTTATACCTAGGAATCAATTATCAAGGTATCCTTACCTTCCAAGGTATTTTCAAATTACACCATTTTCGGTGGCCTGAGGTAAATAAGCTGAAATTCGAGGGGAAAATGTTCATTATTCATCTAATATATCGTGAGGTAAGTGGAAAATTTCCTGTTTCAATAATCAATAATCTTCTATTATGTATTGTATTGGAAAGCATTTAAACGGGATAGAAGGAACTGGTAAAATGATCTAGATCCTGAAAGTATGTTTGTTTTGTCAGTACTTAGTTATATTTTATACTGAAGTATGTGAGGGGCCTGTTTACTGTTGAAGGTTTCATTTTAGAGAATTCAGAAACATCCTTGTTCTTCATATGAATAGAATTGGCGTGACCACCAGTTTGGTGCTAGGGGAATCAATTATTACAAGTGAAAGAGGCAACACATGCCCACGAGTCACACTTGAATAAGTACAGTTTTTGTTGGTATAAAGAGATATCAAAACTCGTTTATGTACTGAATTATATATGTAACGAACTGACCCCTTTGTAATACCATCATGGTTTATAGAAATAAAAGAAAATCGAAATTGAAATTAGTGCTATTTGATGACCAGTGTTGAGGAGTTATAATTAGAATTGGTACAAATATGCAATCATATCCAGCACATGACTCGAGTAACTAATAGGTACTCGGAAGTATTCAAGATAACGAATACTTTTCCAGTGGGTGCATGAGGTATCTTCTGATAACAGCAACTTCTTGCCAGGCTCAAAATTAGTAGCAGATATCACTTGATACAATTCAATACTAACACATTGAACAATTCAATACACTAAGTTTTAGACTTTGTTACGTCCTTCATTAGCCGCCATTGAATATGTACTTGAGTTATTTGAATAACGAAGTATTTGATTACTCTCGTTCTTTGCAGCGAGTGAATACTTCTGTAATCGAATACAATATGTATTGAAAGAGAAATCAAGCTCCCACAAATATTTGTGGGAGAGACTATAATGTTGTGTAGCTCCATGGATATCAGACGACCAGAGATCATTATGCAGATATAAAATATATTCAGTTTCGCTTCCCAACACAATTCTTACCAATTGTTGTTCGAAGTTTCCTAGAATAGGATAAACTAGAATTTTAGGGCACATCCTTACACTTTTTAATTCGTAATCACCTAACACCTAACTCTGTTGATGACTACATTCACACTATGCCGATCATCAAAGCTGAGTAGTGTGGATGTGCTTGTTGTCGGCTTCTGTTCGGGGCTGATACCAACCAGAGTGTTGGCAGTCCAGATCGTAGAAAGCCATGCAGGGTGGGTTATGAATTGTGATACATAATACATAAATACTGACTACAAAGGGACAGATGATAAGCGGCTCCAGGTGAACAGGGAAATTGTGGGTAGTTGAAGAGTACCCCCTTTTGGTTTATTATTCTGTGAATAAAATACACCTACGTAATTCGCTCAGCAAAAAATTTTTATAACACACCCTCAAATTTTTTTCTTTTGTTTCAAGATGAGTAGATTCAAAAAACGCTGCAAAGTCCTTGTCATATGGGTTTATTATTCTACTGGACATACGTACAGAAATTTTGGGTGTTTATTTATTGTTTCTTTCACGTAAAACAATTGAAATAGCTATTTCTGGTGGTTTTTCACCAATTTTGGCCCCAAACTTGAATTAGGTACGCTCATTTTTTTTCTTCAAATTATGTATCTTTGATCATTGATAATACCATTTAATCGTCTTGATCCACGTGTTGACACTTTTTCTAGTGTTATTATACAAATTGATGGTGATTTCAGACGATTTCCCAGGTTTTTGACTCATAAAAAATCAATTTTGGGAGCTGAACATTTGGTAGAACCTATATTTTCCACTCTTTGGTCAAAATTGACTTCATATTCGGTCTTCTCGTCCCCAAAAACATGGAAAACGATACCTCAAAAGCTCATATTACTAAAACACAAAAAGTACCTACCTATTTTTATACACATTTTCACTCATAACACCCCTGGGTATATTCTGATTGGGGTGCAAAGTTTCTTGATACACGTGTTGACACTTTTTCTAGTGTTATTATACAAATGGATGGTGATTTCAGACGATTTCCCAGGTTTTTGACTCATAAAAAATCAATTTTGGGAGCTGAACATTTGGTAGAACCTATATTTTCCACTCTTTGGTCAACATTGACTTCATATTCGGTCTTCTCGTCCCCAAAAACATGGAAAACGATACCTCAAAAGCTCATATTACTAAAACACAAAAAGTACCTACCTATTTTTATACACATTTTCACTCATAACACCCCTGGGTATATTCCGATTGGGGTGCAAAGTTTCGGGACATAACTAGGGCCCAAATGGAGCCTGTGTGCTAACAACCGAACTTTTTAGACCGAAACTGAAGTAGTTATGTGTGATACGGCGGACGGACATTGCATTTTTGGAATCTACGCACCTTGAAACGGAAAAGAAAAAATTTTGAGGGGGTGTTATAAAATTTTTTTATTTAGTGAATACATCGGTGTATTATTCACAGAATAATAAACCAAAACGAAAGTCATGTTTCGGTCAACTTCCAAAGTGCTGCATGGTGGAGGAACTTGACTGTGTCAAGTCACTGCATCGTAGTTGGTTATTTTAGTTACACAGTGGAATATTCGTTTTGGTTTATTATTCTGTGAATAATACACCTATGTATTCGCTCAGCAAAAAATTTTTATAACACCCCCCTCACAATTTTTTCTTTTCCTTGTCAAGGTGTGTAGATTCCAAAAATACAATGTCCGTCTGCCGTATCACGTGTACCGGCTTCATTTTCGGTCTAAAAAATTCGTTCTTTCGCACACATGCTCCATTTGGGCCCTAGTTGTGTCCCGAAACTTTTCAGCCCTATCGAAATATATCCAGGGGTGTTATGAGTGAAAATGTCTATAAAAATAGGTACTATTAGGTTTTAGTACCTAACATATTAGTAAAATGAGCTTTTGAGGTATCGTTTTCCATGTTTTTGGGGACGAGAAGACCGAATATGAAGTCGATTTTGACCCAGGAGTGGAAAATTGAGGTTGTACCAGATGTACAGCTCCCAAAATTGATTTTTTATGAGTCAAAAACCTGCGAAATCGTCTGAAATCACCATCAATTTGTAGTGTAACACTAGAAAAAGTGTCAACACGTGGATCAAGACGATTAAATGATCAAAGATAATTTAAAAAAAAGGAGAGCACCTAATTTGTGTTTTGGGGGCCAAAATTGGTGGAAAACCATCAGAAATGGCTATTTCAATTATTTCACATGAAAGAAACAATAAATGAACGGCCAGCATTTCTGTAGGAATCCCCAATAGAATAATAAACCCATGTGACAAGGACTTTGCAGCGTTTTTTATACCAACTAACTGGAATTTAATCATCATTTAACGGCAAGAAAAACGATTTGTGGAACAATCGGCCAATTTCAGACTCACTGAGGGGACTCCTCATTCTTGATAATTATATCTCAACAGTTATTACTGTCACCTGGTTTTTAACAATTTTTTCTTCTCTCAACTTTTTCTAAACTATATTGACTAGCTATACCCGACATGTGTTGCAGTGCCACCCAAAGAAGGAAAGTGCTTGTTTTTCAATTCTATTTATTGAAGTGCTTTTGGATACATTCCCCCCCCCCCCCCCCCCCCCCACCGTCTGATGCGTACACGAAATCAGGTTTTCCGACACGTGAGCCACATACCATGAGTAAAAGACTCGCCTTCCCAGATAGTAAAATGTTTCTACTAATTCAGAAACCTTTGCGGACCTGTGCATAACTCGTGGAAGTTCCATCTCACTTGGGTGAATAGTATAGGAACGCATACGAGGCAAACAAATATATATATTGTGATGGGGGTTTTTGAGGTTCGTTCTGAATGAAGCAATTTATTGTTCTAACGTTTCGGCCATTTATTCAGCCATTATAAAGGGCTACTGCAGAAATATAAAGAGTTCGACTTAAGAACAATATACTAGTTAGAAAATTTGGTGTACATACAATGTGAATCTACTCTCTAAGTTATGGTGTCTAATGGCAAAGATCTTAGGGTAATCAGGTGACGGAATTATGAAAACTATGTCCTTTAAGAGCTGTTTCCTAAAAAAAAAAAAAATAATAATAATGCACAATTTACGACACAGTCTATAGTGAGAGGATAGAAACTTGCGAATAAATCGTATTCGCACAACTTGCTGATTTGGCTTACACTACACAACTGAAGATTTGGGCGGCTTACATCAAGCCATCAAGGGTTGTGTAATGAGGGTGTTGGCGCTGTTTTTGCAGGCGTTCAATCTAATTTTTAGGTGAGAGTAGGTGTGGCCTATGTATGGTTTCCCACGTGGGCAAGGGATTTGATAAAGCAAGTGGGATTTCATGGGAACTGGTCCTGAGTCTTTATTTTAGAAAAATGAAGTGTGTCAAGGGTGGAGTAATTTTTTAAAGCAATTTTGGCCGAATCGTTCGTTGCAGTTAAAATTTTGTTGAGCTTTTCTGAAAGTTTCTTTATATAGGTGAGAGAGAAATATCTACAAGATGTGTTTGGATGGTCGGGGGAATTAGGATTTGCAGTATTATGTATATTTTTATCTTTCTTCAAAAGTGAGTATATCAGGCTGTGAGGGAATCCGTTCAACAAGAGAATGTCTGCTATTCTATTTTCAGAGTCTCTGTGGTATTTCGTAGAGCTGAGGCGTCTGGCTCTAGTTACCAAATTCTTTCCAAAATTTGTGTCTGGACTGCACTTTAAAAATTTAAATATCGGCCTTTATTCTGATATTTTTGCCACCATTTCGTCACTGTCGTACCATCTAAGTCAAGCACATCAAGAAATGGGAGGGATCGATTGGACTTTTCTATTGTGGAGGGGAATTGTAACCGGGGGGGGGGGGGGGGGGGGGGTTGAAATCTATTAAATTTGGCCAAGGTGATGTGAAGCGAATGCTCAGGTACGGCTAAAAACAAATCGTCTACAAATTTGAATACGCATGGTATTTTGAATGGAAGTTTAGGAATTACTGTGTCGAGCAAGTGGTTCAAGCAAATATCCGCCAAGATTGATGCAGTAAGAGAACCCATGGGGCACCTGAATTTTTGTTCATATATTTGATTATTATACTGAAATGCTCTCTCTCATTAGTACACAGATCAAATAGTTTCAAGAAATAGGTCTTAGGTATTTTTGTATGAACTTTGATATCGTTTCATCTTTGGTTTATTAAATCGTTTAATAAATTCAATGGCAAATTTGTGACCAAGGAAGCTGCATCTAGACTTACTAATATGTAACCCTCTGGAATCCTTATGGTATTTTATTCTGAAAAGCGTTAGGAATCTTTAACGTTATATCGGAAATTACTTATGCTTCAAAGGATCTGAGCTATACATTTGGACGTTTGATATGTAGGTGATGAAGTGTTGGAGACGATAGGCCTTATTGGATTATTAGGTTCATAGTTTTTCACTAGCCCATACATTTTTAGAATCACCCCATTATGCCTAAGATGTAGAGTTAAAATATATCTGTCTGTGTATTTCTGTTTATTCGAGGTGTCCAAAATTTCATTCATCTTTTTCCTATGTTTCATATGTTTCCACATCTGACAGTAGAGTTATATTTTTTCCGTTAGTTCAGGTTTGTTAATAGCTACATTCTGGTTAGTTTTGTCAGTTTTTGTAATTGCAGTGTCTGGATTTGACTTGAGAAATATTTGTGTTTTCTTGGATATGTTTTGCAATTCGGATATGGTTTTGGGCGGAGATTGTGATGTTTGTTTATATGTTTCGTTAAAGCATTAACACATTTACCCCTGATGGAGGAGTCCGCGATGTTTTCATTGGTGTTTTGATCTAAATAACGCTCGATATCACTTATAATTAGGTCTATAGGGATGTCTTTCTCAAATGGGGGAATAACAAATTTAGAGCCTAATTTTAGAAACCTCTGGATGTTTACAGGGATGTAAATCCGTGAGTTTAACAAAACAATCTAAATTTCCTAAATTATTCGTGCAGATTTAAAACCTATCGATTCTCGAAAATTTTGATGTAGGTTCTTATGATGTTCTCTTTTTTGTCTGTGATCATCGATAAAATGGCTGTGAGTATTTGCTTTAAACCATATCAAGTCTACCTCATTAAACTGTCCTACCGATTTTGTCTAAATTAAATCGTACATTGGACTCTAAAATGCTGTTCTTTTTCAATACAGGTTTTTATCTTTTATCTTTACTCATATGACAAGGACTTTGCAGCGTTTTTTCCCCAAGAAAAAAACCCTCAAATGTGCCTGTTTCCTCTAAAAAATAAAAACTGACTACCGTTGGAAAGCTGAGGCTTTTGCGAATTTTTTAGGCTTACAGACTATAACTTATCACCCGAATTATGGTACTAATGAGCGTTTGAAAAACAGGCAGTTTTCAAGATTTGACGAAATTTACTTTTCGGGCTCATTTTTCACCCTCAAGTTCCCTTTAAAAAATTATTGTTAGAGAAAAGACGTGAAATTTAACGCTCTTTCCAACGGTGTACTTAGATTTGGTTGTACTCTTCATATTAAGGGAGTTACGGCATTTTCAGTGACCAAAGGTCGAAAACACGAAAAAAATCTCAACATTGAAAAAACTCAGGTTTTTAGTGGTTTACAAAAAAAAACTTTATAGGACACTTTTTGGATGATCCTCCTGACTCAACTGAGTCATGGATGATACCTGCTGATTATCCACATGTGGCCACTAGTGAAGTCATCAGATCCTCACGAAATTAAATAAAATAACTACAAATGTGTGTGCAAACACTAAACAGATGCTGACTCAATCCATAGGTAACTGCAAAAAAAAGTAATTGCATACTCTTCAACTACTTGTGATGGCTAAACAATTGAAGCAAACAATTAAATACTATGGTTTTGAGCAGTGGATTTGATAGGGGTATAATACGTCGGAAACAACATGTAATACTGGAGGGTTGGTGGAGATCTGGGGTCATTAAAGTGTTAGGGCTTATCAGATGAAATATGGCCGTCCCGTTTTCTGTTGTTCTCTTCTGCTATTCTTCAAAATTGATATCGTTGAGTATCTTCCAGTGGGCAATTCCGATGGGCTAGAGTTTTGCGTTTTTGACGTCAGAACCAGACTGAGCCCTTGAAAACCCCATTTACAAACTTTCTGCAAAAAATAGTAAGACGTCGGGGTTTAAAGGGGCTGAAAGTTCTCCAAGCAGGCTTGGGGGTGAAGGCCTTCAACTATGACATAAATTTTTCCATCCAGTTTTAGCCAACATGTTACTGGACACCCCCAAATATTGCACCTTCTAGGAAAGCTCTCACAGCGATCTTTCAGTTAGGTTAAAATACTAAAATAAAGCATGTGAATTGTTCAGTCCCAATGTATGGAGTATAAGGGTCACATTTTCACCTTCTTTGATATTCATTTTTTTCATTAATGATCTATCTAACTTTTCTAATCATCCTTTTGGGACTCATACCTATTTCACCCACTGTTGTTTAGGAATTATTGTATGATCAATAGCAACATGGCATTTGTTTCCACTGTGGTTAAACTAACTTTTGACCCCTTCAGTTGAACGAATGAATATTTCAACAATTTTCTTGTTGAGGTCACATGAATAATGAAAGAATTTTGCTCAAATTTTTCGTTGTAGATTTTTTGTGTTATGCAGTGGTCTACAAGACCTCTGAGGTTCATTTTTGCAACTTCTGTTGATAATGAAAATTAGCAGTAGCTAATTATAATTTTTTTTTAAATTTGCTGCATCAGGATGCTAGGTCAAAGGTAAGAATTATGTCTGTTTCTCAGTCAATCTGTTCTTAGAGCTAATGCGCCTCGACGTAGTTCCAGTTACTTCTTCATTCTGACATCTTGCATCTGTCGTGGGCTCTTTCTTAATCATGAACGTTATTTTGTGTCTTTAAATCACTTTAAATTTGGAGGTACTGCTCATTAGTACCATACCCCCTTAGGCATGTATACATCACCCCTGTGAAATCTGTAGTTTTTTAGATCTTCAGTTATTCCACATACAACACGCTAATATGTATGCAAAGTAGTATATTCTCGATACTACGCCAAATTACAGCAAATGCAAAACGACTGCCAATTCGAGTAGGCAGTATGGCTTCCTCACATGAACGTATAGAATAGTTGAGTAGGTTCATTCAGTGGACTGGTGGAGTATCCATGCATGATTTTGATACGAGACCATCTGCGATCCAACCCACGTGTACCCTCAAAATTTCAGCTCTACGACTATTTTTCACTTAGAAGCGGTACAAGGAATTGATCGACATCTCATGTTGACGCATGCGCAGATGGAAGTTACAGTACGATTTCAGTGAAATTCATATGTAACTATCAAAGTATTATTACTGATCGACCTTCAAAGTTTGAACTCACTTCAACGATATTTAAGGTAGTTATGGGTGTTTCAAGTATTTCACGTTTGCACATGCGCAGACGAAAGTTACAGTACTTTTTCAATTATTTTGGTATGGGACCATCTGTGACCCAATCCACACCTACCCCCCAAATTTCAGCCCATTTCGACCATCATTTCGGGTAGTTATGGGCGCGACAAGGAATTGACCACAGACAGACGGACTGAAAGATAGACATAGATGGAACCAAAAATGTTCCTTGATGTTGTCTGAAACAAAATGGTAGTGGAAATATTCATTTTGGAGGACTTGAATTTTTTTTTTTTTAATTAATCAATCCAAGGCTTCCCGACCTTCTGGTAGTAGGAAGCAAAAGGATAGAGAAGAAAAGTGTCTTGCCTGTATTTCTTATCCATGCATCCCGTGCAGTTAGGCTACTAATCTTTTTTCGTGCTGCGGGCATTTTGTCAGCAGTTTTATCCAATTCCTCTGCAATTTAACTTTTTAGGGACCGAATTGTCAGGGGCGCCGGCTGCCGCTTCTTCTTCATGCAGTGCCTTCTCCGTTGGTGGAGGTTGGTGATCACTTCTCCGAATAAATCTCTATCTTTTGCCTTCTGGAATAGGTCATTAGCTCTTGGAGTACCCGTCCACTGGCAGATGTTCAGAAACCATGATGCCTTTTTACGTCCCACACCCCTTCTTCCAGATATCTTTCCCATCATAATGGTCTGGAGTAGCTGATATTTTGGATTCCACATAATATGCCCAAGATACTCCATCTTCGGCTTCTTCACAGTCAGCAACAATTCACGAGTTGTGTTGTTATTTTGGAGAATGTAATCATTTCGTAGCTGAGTCGTCCACGGAATCTTCAACATTCTACGGGCCACCCACTCTCAAAGGACTTCAGCTTGTTGATATCTGCAGGCTTCAACGTCCAGGACAACGCCATACAGGATGACCGAAAAAATGTAATGTTTCACCATTCTCCAGGGCACAGAAAGCGCAGCTTCCTGCTGCACAGGACCACATAACACTCCTCATATTATTAAAAGCCGTTCGAGCGACCTCGCTACGGGTTCTCAACTCTTCTTTTAAGGTCCACTCCTCATTAAGGCCCATGCTACCTGAAATAGTTCCGAAAACGGCCAACACGTTGTGCTTCAAAATGAGATGATTTTAAATTACTTACTACTCTCTCAAAAACCAACTGATTTTCATGCTGAAAATGGCTATGTATTCGGTATGCCCATAGAATGGACGCTCACTGTCGGTTTTATTTTAAAAATGTAAATTTAGAAAATTTATTGTAAATTTCAAATTTCCGAAATTTGATTTTCACATTTTTGGTTCAGCAACCAAACTAGGCATTGTACTGAGTACAGAACTTTTTTCAAAATCAAAATCGGATGGATAGAACGGTCGTTGAAAGAGCTGAGCCAACGAGAGTGGTGGGCCTTTGAGACACTCGCCCCCAAGGGGTCGAAGTCGAACACCTACCCTCTTAGATTGGTCACTGCTGGAGGTGGTTCGTTCGTCAATCCTTCAAATCTCACTCGAGCTCAGAAGCTCACCTATTATATCAACCCATAAGGGAATAATAAACTGTAAATAAGTACCTAACCATTATTATAATGCTAGTACTTATATGACTTGGAGTGAATCGTTATTTTATTGTAGGTACGACTGGCTAATAAGGGTTCCTTGCCATTGCCTTGCGCAGATGCGCATTTCGGTTCATTTTCAATAGTGAACCTGTGGAATCAACCAGAAAAAAAAGTCTAACCCCCCTCAAAATTTCCTGGTTTATGTTTCAAGGGACGTAGAATACGAATATCGAATAAGACATTTCCGTCTGTCCGCCGTACGCCGTCCGCGGCTTTTTCGTTAGTTCCCATGAACCAAAATTCACGAAATTTGGTATATGGGGTCCCGTCCGAGCTATAGTTGGTCGGTCCTTGAAGCTCGGCGTTACTGTCACTCAAAAGGTGTGAAAAATAGGGGTTGAAATCCCTATCTTGGAAAATTTTATTTTCAGGTATGGGTTTTCTCGCATTTTTAAACAGTTTGATTTTTTCCTGAATTTTTGAGACCATCTCGAGAATTCTACGATGTCGCCATAAAACTTGCTATAATATTTGCTGTCAAGAGCAGGGTGTATGCAGGCATCAAGCTGGGTTGAGAGCGCCCATCACTTGTCTCTCGGTGGCCGCTGTAGTGGAGTGGTGTAGGCGTCGGGCTCTTACACTTGAAATCAGAGGTTCGAATCCCTGTTCAGGGACAGAATATTTTTCACGTCACGTGAACAATTTCCCTTCAGAAGTACATTTGTTTCTTTTTGCCATTATAGCTACTGCTTGAACATTCAACCATGATATTAATTTGTACTGGCGAATAGGTACCTACTAAACTACGGAGGGGCTGTGATCTATACAGAAGGATTATCTATACTGTGAGAACTGTGATCATCTATAGAAGGGTGTTCTATACAGAGAGCTATGAACTGTAATTTAAAGTAGATTTACCTACAGAAAATGGGTAGAGGACATTCAGAAAACGACGAATGGGTGAAGGAGAGCCAGTTGACAGCTTCCAGTTTTGTGACTATATGTAAACGAAGGTCAACATCGTCATGTGCCAAATTGGTGAACTCACTGATGTAGTTAAGCACCCCCAAGACCGAAGCGATGGCGTACGGTACAAAAATGAGCGTAAAGCTATCGATTTATAGAACATTTATAGAACTAACTATGCTCACAGTCGAACGATGCGGTTTGTTTGTACGTCGTCAACATAGGTTTCTTATTGAACTCGTCACTTTTAATTTCCTACCTCCGAAAAGTTCTTCTATTGTACCTGCAACGGTCGTTATTGAGCTCGGCACCGAGGTCGTGGGAGTTAATTGTGAGTTCAATGGTTACCACATGGATTTTTGGGAGGGAGTCTGGATGGTGTAATAATGGAAGAAAATCAGTGGAAAAAAGGACAATAGTTGATGCCATTCAGAATGTTTTTGCTTGGATAATAAGAATTCAAATGTTAAAAAATCAATTATTTTTATCAAATTCAGGGACAGTTGAACATCAGTGGCCGGGACAAATGTTATTTCGTGTTGTGGACGCCGAGTGATATGCGTGTCGAGGTAACTGAGAAGGAGGAAACGTTTTGGCAAAACGAAATTCTCCCAACATAGAATTTTTTTTCTAAGAAATGTTGGCTTCCAGAGAGAATTGATCCAAGACTTTGCCGGTCTATGCCCATAAGAGAGCCCGAACCCGAGTAACGATGCGGTCATTAGGTACTTGCATATTTGTTGTCCTCTGCGATTTGTTATTTTTTGTGTTTATGAGGTACGTTATTTGTGTTTAACTGCCCAACTATGAATTAAAATTTATAAATGTTCATGTTCAACACTACATATGGATTACAATTTATTATTGTTCATGTTGAACACTACAGAGGCCATTTTATTTGTGTAACGTACACATCTTCGTAATTTTAGTTAATCTGTGTGTAGACTGAAGCTATTGCTAAAAAAATTGGAAGAACAAGTTTTTAAATAGAAACATGACTCAGAGACCATGAAGCCTAGCATTTCAACCCTTTTATTTATGATTCATTTAATTTATATATTGTAGGTGTACATACGTGGAACATGTGTCATGTTGAGCGATTTAACTTTTTTAGTGCGTACAGTAGTGTACCATCCAAAATTGTATTTTCAAACTCAAGTTTTTATAGAGTTCATCCAAGGGCTAACATAACAAAACAGTTCCATCTTTATCAGATGAAAATAGTCATGTGTGGTATAAGGTTTGTGGATCTACTGATAGACCAACAAATTTGTTCAGGAAAGTCTAAAACGCAAATGCAAGAGAAATTCAGTGGGAAAACAAAAATCAGTTTCTGCTACCTTGATGGTCTAGAAAGTAATTTATTGTAGTGCCTAAAAAGTAAGTAACTGTATAAGAGTATTATCGGTCTATTCAAGTATCACATAACAGGTCATAATAATTTTAACTAAAAAACAGATAGTTGTATTTCTGAAGACTTGATATTGCTAATCATGTTTCTTGTACCTAACGAACAAATCTTAAGGAAATAGTAATAATTATTATTGCTAAGTACCTACACAACTAGTTGTTTCATTCGTCAGACTAGAAGTAAACAAACAAAGGAATAAGCAGGCGGCAGGGCCAACCAACTGGCTCCTGGCGATGCTCAGGCCCCTAATGAGAGGTGCTGCATTCTGATTTGCTTAGCTCTCTAAGGATTACGATCGTTCTACCCATCCAGTTTTGATTTTGAAAAAGTTCCGTACTCAGTAAAATGCCTAGTTTGGTTGCTAAACTCAAAATTTGACGAGAAAGTTCTGGAAATTTGAAATTTAAAAATAATTTTTAAATTTATATTTAAAAAGTGAGCATCAATTCTATGGTCCTACTGAACCCATAGCCGTTTTCAAAATAAAAATCTGTTGAGTTTTGGCTGAGTAATCTAAATTTACCCCCGATGGTGGCGCCATCTGTTGAAAAAAAAAATTAACAAAATCTGGCTTGCTCGACTTGTTTACCAGGGACAAACAAACTGCATGGCTTGCGACCTGTCTTTGGTATTGACATGGCTTTAGTTTTAGCTAGATTAATTCTTAGGCCATAGTTCTCACATGCCTGAACTACTCGATCAAGTGTGGATTGTAGCTCTTTGGCAGAATGGGGAAGCAAAACCGTGTAATCTGCGTAGCAAGGTTTAGATATGGGACACCATTTGGCCGCCACTACTGTCTTTTAAATCCCTGAGCAGCCTCCCCGAGCCCGAATTGTTTTCGCTACTACTTGCTCATCACGTTGCGCGCCGGATAAATGGTTGCTGTGACCAGCAGACCACGTTTCAGATTTTTACGTAGATGTAAAAAATTCACAAAAACAGGGTCAAGGGATCAAGGGAAACGTGATGACACAATTTTCCTGAGCTCGTCATCCAAAGAACTTCCCATTCCATGCTCCACAAAGCTACTGAAGGGATCGAGATGATGAGAAAACGAAAGAATCAACACAGCTAGAACATAAACAGATGCACAAAAACAGGAGAGGAGCAAACAGAAGCAACAGCAAGTGTTATGCTCGCAAGTATTTTGCTGAACATACTGGTTAAAATCAGAGCTACCAGATGCCATCACTGTACACAAACTCTAAAACGACATCCCACCATTCGAATAAGGTCAAAAGAATAACGATAGAGCGCATTAGTGCAATAAATATGATGTTTACCCGGGAAAAGTATAGTATGACGAGCATACTCGTCACAGGTCCCACAAAAGGTAATAATTTCATATTTTATCCACTGGTTTTCCGTATAATTTCTGTTCGAAAACACTTTGGGACACCTTATTCACCTTTGCCATTTGGTTTTTTGGCTTTTCTTCACGCGATGGATTCCTTCACTGATCGGAAGGTTGACGGTCACAAAGCAACGGTCGTGGCGTCGACCCCCGTTCTCGTAATCAGTGTTGTTCACATTTACGTCGTCGTTCTCCATCTGCCTCACGTTCTCGTTCGAGATATCCGTGTGGTGTCCCAACCGCCTTTTTTGAGGAATTAGGCAAGATGAAGAAGTTTTCTTGAGCAGAGGGTCGTTGTCCCAGCTCCTTTCGTTGTGGTGATTCAGATTGTTGTTGTTCTTCTTCAGAAAACGCTCCTATCTCACCAGACACAGGAAAACCTCCTTCTTCTCATATTAGTGTTCGAGCCGGTCTGCTTGTGGGACCTGGCCAAGTGAACACCGAGAAACCGGGTTGACATTTTTGGAACACTGGTTTCAGTGCAGCTGATGATTCCTCAGGAGATTTAATCGGCTTACCCCACAAAGTTATTGACTCGGTACCCCCATCAAACTGGGGGGCTGGGGTGTCCGAGCGGGGTAGAGCGTCCAATCTTTTATCCCTGTTTGGGCAAAAAATTTCGTGGCGTCTCTGGTTCTCGTCTCGGGCAGGCACCAATACAAGCTTTGAAAAGCTTGCATGTGCTTACCTGACCAGTGATTAGCTCTTCATCTCTGATAACAATCATGTGAAGCCTACAGGGACTAAAGATTGAAATAATGAGTAGTCATATCGTTCGAGTAAAAAGTCCCCCGGGGATATTCCCAAGAGGTCAATCCAGGGATATATTTAAAAAAATAATAATAAAAAATACCCTCAACAAACTTAACCGTAGTACCGCCCAGGGGTGAATCTCGCACATTTCTTGGGTTTGAGCAGGATCGTGTTGCGAACGTCGACCACCCTGAAAAAAGAGAGCGAGAGAGATGGGGAGGGTGTGAGAAAGAGAGAGACTCAGAGGCAGAGAGAGATTGCTTGAGTTATCGTTCTAGTTAAACAACCAGAGTGAGATTAGGGCCTAGTGGCCCTCTCTTCCATCTCCCCTGGCAAAATTTAAATTTTACATTCCTCGATATAGTGACATATCTTTTACAATATTCATAAATCTCAAAATTCGCTTCACTTAATTAAAATATTTTTGGTAATTCTTAATGTTCACTTGCCGCACAATTCACTCCATCAGTATAACCTACAAATTAATAGATTAAAGCCACAACGAATACTATTCTTCGTCATACAAGTGCAATAATTCTTTCCTAAAGCCGTTTTTAAACAGTTTTACTGATATACTCAGGTCATACCTGTTTACATTTTCGTGATCCCTTATTCCCTGTACAGTGAAAGACTTATTAAGTAACGTTGTTCTATGTAATGGTAGTTGAATTTGCGACTCTGTTTGTCTGGTAACTCGTCCCTGAATGTCTGTCATGAAGTTAATTTGATCATATAAGTATGATGGTGTTCTAAACTTTATGATCTTGAAAAACATTGTATCCAATGCTAATTTTCCTTTCTGCAAATTTCAACATTCCTAGCTTTACGTAGTATGGCGTGATATGCTCATCATACCGTACCCTATATATAAACCGTAAGCCGCATTTTATGCTTTGCAACCTATCTACCTCCTCTCTGTTGAGGTCGCAGAAAGCTAATATGGCTTAGTCCAAAATCGGCATTAAGAGCGCTTGTACCAGCCGTATCTTTACATATTGCGGAAAATCCATGGCCATTCGTCTTAACTGGTAAAGACCTTTAAAGATTTTATTGCACATAGTATGACCCCGGCTTGGTGTCATTAAGTGGAAGGGGTAGGCGGGGTCCTGACGTAAACCCCCCCCGTGTCCACATTTGTTCAGCAGAGAAGGGAGGGGTTCAAAGTTGTTATTGTAGTTTGAATGGGCGTCTGTCCATTCTTTCGAAGCAAGATCCAGAGAAAAGAGCGACTTAGTTTTTCTTGGGTCCCAAGGGGAGAAAAAAAAATGAATTGGAATGGAGTTGAAATGGGGGGCGAATGGGAACGTGTGATAATGGGAAGATTGCTATGGAGGACAAGCGAAAAGTTCTGATGTTGGGAATGCTTCTACCTACGTTTATTGAGCTTAAAAATATAAATTAAAGGATTGAACTTCTTCTTTACCAAAAAAAAGTAGTAATATGTTCCCTAAGGTGATCACCCTCACAGTAGGCATAATTCATCATAGTCATAGATAGGTCGGTAGTGGGGTCTGTAGAATATTTCTGATGGGAGATGTCTGGTCTCCAAAACGGCTCCTTACAAAAAAAAGAAATACAGCTATGATCATCATGTCCCGCATTGCTTACCAACATTACTACTTCTGTTATAGGCTTCCAACTTTGCTAAGACCTAACTAATGTAAAATATGCTCTTACCCTGCATGGGAGCCTCTGATTATTCAAAATTCTGGTGAACAGGATTCGTCAGGCCTCTTTCCAATACTAAAAATAAAATAGGCCCTGCTATTAGTACAGTTAGTAGAAATTAGTACAGTTATGCACTTGAATTAATAGGCATTTAAGAGATTTTATACAATGTCACTCAGGGTTCTGTACACAATTTGTGCTCTGTACATATATGATTCTTGATCAATGCTCGCCAACGTGGATGCAAGATTCCTGCAAGTGGCAGCTGGTCTGTGTTCTCCAGATCAGGACTGGTGCGCAACTGAGGAAAGCTGATAAAAGGTGAGGTAGTCATGTAGAGGGAGGGAACAGGATGGGAGAAGTTGGAGGAGGATCTGTAAATTGATAGAAGATAGTGTGTGGACTTTGCCGAAAAACATCGGCCGTCTGGTTTGTCGTGCTGTGTCACCCATGGATTCCACTAGTAATAATAGATGTTACTTTACCTTCCCACGAAAGCAAATCTTGCATATTATATCAGTGTCCAAATTTGAGAAAGAGACAGAGACGGGTATCGCAATGAGACAAAATAAAATAGGTATCGCAGTGAAAACAATAGAATTTAAAATAAATGCCCGAGTATTTTTGTAAACAGGATTCATAATTTTGGAGGTTGGGAGTGAACGTGGAGAATACTGGCGCAAACGAAAATTGCATGTATTGTAAGAATTGTATGGGCAATGAAGGCATGCTTACAATCATCATGATAACCAAGACCAAAAACTGCTCTAACAGCTCTTCTCCGACAGCTGAAAATCGAGGCAGAAGCTGGTGAGTGGCCCAGCACAGAATTGAATATGAAGCACCGCCTTGATGGACGGCATGAAACGCCGTTAAGAGAGTGAATTCAGGGAGTCTCTCTGAAAGTCTACGAAGAAGAAACGTTAAACTTTTCAACGACTTTGCTAACTGCTCGCAGTGGAGATTCCAGTTCAATCTGGGGTCAACATGAACAACCAATATTTTTTATATAGAAGGAAAACCAGCTACCACTCCGATCAGGGAGATCCTGGGGGATAATCCTGCTATGCATAAGCTGCCGTCCTTAAGTTGCACACGAGCCTCACGGATAGATGGTCTGTTTGGCTCGGGGATGGTGACCTGTACCCAGATGGAGTCTGTAGGTCCGTTTCATAAGAAACGAGACAAGCACTTCACCACATTTCAGCGAATGCTCTTTCTGTTATTGGTTCAGCCCTTACGACACCCATGGAGCGCACAACCGATGGCTAACCCGTTTTTAGCCCACTTCGGGACGTTGGCAAATCCCTAGTGGCTCTACTTCGCAATGTTTCTCGGTTTTGAACGAAAGCAATATGCGATGCCTTCCCAGGACCACTTTGCTCAGTTTCAAGCAACGCCATTCCTTCAACATTTTCATTTGCTGACGACCTCAGGTCTCTTGTTAAAGACCAGCAAGGAATCTCTTCCTTTGCAAAGGACCTCGGAAGCCATGGCGACGCCTCAGTAAAAGCAATCCCCTTGAGCCAACCGTTTAAACTTGAATCGGCCAGTTCCTGCCATGAGGGGAAGGGGAGCACAGACTACGGTTAAGCCCCGGAACCAAGGGCCTTACACTCAGAAGAGGCAACGGGGCAGGCACATCAACTACAAGCCCGGGCACCGCAAATGATGGAGGTAAGAACTCCAGGTAGGCTTTATGCCACTTTGAAGTTTTGTTTTGAAAACTGGTGTTCTATTACTAGCAACCATACAGTGTTGGACTGGGTACTAGGGTCCAGCATCCCATTTAATTCATTTCCAACCCAACCTGTTGGGGCAGCTAGTAGGTTCGTCATTATAATGAATGACGTACGTTTAGTTCATGATTTAGAATCTAAGTTAGAATCGTCAAGAGTGATAGAATGTTGCTCTCCTTCTCTGGGTCAGTTTTTGTCGTATATTTTCTTGGTGGATACCATCAGGAGATAAGTGGTTTGTCATGAATCTTGATAAATTAAATGAATTTGTTATAGCCTCACCTTTTCTACTCAAAGGCCACCAAACCATACAACTTATTTGGCAAGGGCTATATGGCTCAGTGGTTGACACCTCTGATGCGTATTATGTGGTGAACGTCAGAGATGAACACCAAAAATATCTTCGGTTCTTGGTGAGAAACCCGTTTTCAAGTTCAAGTGCCTCCGTTTGGCCTGTCCTCGACCCTGTATAAATTTGTCACTCATGAAACCTAGTTCGGCTTGTTTGCATGCAGAGGCTATCACCTGTTCTATCTCGATGATTTTCTTATCTTGGCCACTCCAAGGAAGCCTGTGAGGCCGCACTTTACGGAGCAGGTAAGTAGGCACCTAGGTTTCAACATCAATCTAGAGACAGGCAACCTCATTCCCTCCAAGGTTCTCACCGTTTTGGGGTTCCGTTTGACTCAGAGCGCCAGCTGACTGTTCCCCCTCTGGAGAAAGCTGAGAAGCACTAAGCATCTAATTGATTTCTTTATCGCTATGAGACTGTGCTCAATTAGAGGGTTTGCCAGGTTGATAGGAAATCTCAAAGAGCGGTAAAGGTAAAATCTCAATTGTTACACACACGTAATATGAACTATGATGCTAGGATAGTGATCCCAGATTCAGTTCTTTCGGATTTGGAGTGGTGGTCCTCTCAAGTAATAAACCTTGCAGACACACTGCGGAGAGATACGTTTTCACTCTCTTTTGATTCACTCTCTTTTGATTCTGACAGCACCATGACAGGATGGGGGGAACTTCCAGGGGACAAAGAGTTGGTGGTTTGAAGAGGAGAAATGGCTTCATATTAATGTACAACTGGATGCTATTTTCCTTACACTTCAGCACTGTCTAACCTGCACCGTTGCAATGTCATAGTTCGAGTGATAGCCTTTGTTAATAGACAGGGTACAGTTTGATCAAAATCATTGCTCACAACCTCACAGCAATTATGGGAGTGGTGTGATTCATTTTCATTCGTGTCACGTACATCCTTTCAAAATATAATTTTAGGGCAGATAAAGCATCCAGGAAGTGGCCAGAGGGAGCTGAATGGTGCCTAGATCAGGCCCAATTCCTCACAATTATATCACAATTTGGCAAGCCAAAGATAGACTTGTTTGCCTCTTCAGCCTCGGCTGAGTGCCCTACTCTTGTGTCATGAGTACCTGACCCCCACAGTTTGGTGGCCAGCGCCTTCTCCATATTGTTGGGTGGACTACAAACGAATCTCCAACCCCGTTTATAACAGTTGTTTATGTTTGCCTAACAAATTATGGTAACCAATAAAGTGTGTGAGTTTTTCGTTTGAAGTTGAACAACGTGTTTTATTGCTTTCTCGATTCGTATTTCGACTTGTGATATTAAAGGCGTAGACCAAAATGAGTCAGGCCGAGGCAGCCAACAGTGGTGGCAGCGGTGGGATTCAGCTACGTAGTGGCCGGACCGTTCAAGCGACTGAACCACCAGAGAGGGAAGACGAAGTTTTCGCCTTAGCCGGAGAAGTGGAGAATGCCGAGGGAGCCGCGTCAACTCCCGCGGAGGACCCGCCGGTGAACCCCACTCCACAGAACCCTACAATGCATGAACTTCGAAGGATCATGAATGAGCAACACACGGCCTTGATGACGGCACTCCGGGAGCACGCGAACCTGTTCGCTTCCACCTTGACTGGGCTGTTCAGTCATAGTGTTAGCCCCCCCTCACCTGAAGTAAGTGCACCCATGACGAATTCAGACCCACCACCGCAGCAACTGTCTCGCCCCCGCTGGCAGAAACCAATGAAGTACGATGGCTCCGAGTCCTGGGAAGCCTATCTGGTCCAGTTTGAGGGGACAGCCAGGAGTAACGGTTGGAATAGCAGTGAAATGGCCAGTGAGCTATCAGCCGTGTTGGCTGGGCCAGCGCGGGATGTTCTGCCAGAGGTAGGGCTGGGCTGTAGCTACTCCCAACTCGTAGGCGCATTGGAACGTAGTTTCGGGCAGCTGGGGCAGGAAGAGAAGAACATGACCCTACTAATGAACCGAAAACAACTACAGGGGGAACAGCTTACAGCCTTTCATCAAGCCATCAAAACTTTAGCTCGTAGGGCCCTTCCTGAGACCTCGGTAGGTACAGAGCTAATGGTAACCCACCTGTTTGTTAGGGGCCTTCGGGATATGCAGCTGAAAGAGAAAGTCCTAACTGCTGGGCCTAGGGATATGTCACAGGCCCTGGAAATGTCCCTAAAGTTAGAGTCTGTACTAGCCGTTGTGAAGGAGACTGTCCATCTGCCTGTGCGGGTGGCTGAGGTTAGGGAGGGAGAGAGTACGCGAGCCGAAGATGGTGCAAATAATGAGGTGGCTGAGACACGACAGGCTCGACTGGCCCCGGCTGTACAACCGATACAGCAGCCAGCCAGCCCCAGGCCCTATAACCGACGAGGTGCAGGTCGTCAGCAGTTTACCTGTTACTGCTGCGGTAGTGTCGGGCATATAGCCCGGTTCTGCCCGTTTCGGGGACAACAGGGAGTGGGGCGAGGGGCAATGGGCGAGTCGTCAGCGCCGCTATACCATCCGGGAAACGCCAACCCGTCAGGCTGAGGGGTGCCCAGCCTGATGTGACCGTACAAGCTGGCACCCTGGTAAGAAAGGAGAAAGAAGAAACTGTGTTTGTGTGCTACCACCGCACAGAGTCCTCTCCTGTGCTACTGGGTCACACAAATGGGGTGCCCTGTACAATGGTGGTAGACACTGGGGCCACGAGGACGATCCTGAGAAGAGGCATTGCCGAAGAAGCGAAAGTTGAGGTTCGGAGAGGCCAAAAAGTGTCGATTCGGGCCATATCGGGGGACATAGTGCCAGTGGATGGAGAAGCCACTGTGGAGTTTGACCTAGGGGATGGAGCACCTAGAAAGCAAGAGGTTTTGGTGGCAAAAATCAGCGAGGACTGTGTGTTGGGAGTAGATTTTTTAGTGGGCCATAAGTGTGTGATAAGGTCAGCGGAGTACGTTCTGGATAGTGGAAGGGCAAGTATTCAGTACCCGGAGAAGTCTACTGGCCGAAGAGGTAGAGGACGACGTCGACAACATGCAGGAGCTCTGGCCATTAGGCGAGAAAGAGGATGAGGAGGACCAACAACTGTCGGGAAGTGTCCCTTTACATGTTAGGGTATTGTATGAGGAGGCTGTGAGGGGGCTACAGCCAAGTCAGGCCCTCGAGGTACAGCGGCTTCTGAACGAATTCGCAGAGCTGTTTGCCAAAGGGGGCAAGGGACTGGGGAAGATTCAGGGTTATACGCATGCCGTGAACGTGGAGGGACATCCGCCAATCAGACAGGCCCCCAGGCGAGTCCCACCTCATCGGCTGGACGAAGTTGATCGGCTTATCAGGGATATGGAGGAAGCTGGAGTGATTGAAGCCTCAAACAGCCCGTGGGCAAGCCCTATTGTGCTGGTTCCAAAAAAGATGGCTCGACCAGGTTTTGCGTGGACTACAGGCAGTTGAATGCGGTGACCCGAAAAGATGCCTACCCATTGCCCAAAATTGATGAGTTGACCAGTGCGTTGGCTGGAAGTAAGTGGTTCACATCTCTTGATCTACAGAGTGGGTATTGGCAGATACCAATGGCACCAGCTGACGTGGAAAAGACTGCTTTTTGCACACCACGGGGTCTTTGGCAGTTCCGTGTCATGCCTTTTGGCTTGACCAATGCCCCTGCTACGTTTCAACGAGCAATGCAGGGCGTGCTACGGGAGGAGCTACGGGAAGGCCGGGTGAAGGTCTACTTGGACGATGTTTTGGTCGACAATCCGAATTTTGCTGAGCACGTGGCCTTGATGAGGAGAGTGTTCACGACAATGAAGAATGCGGGGGTGAAACTAAACCCGAAAAAATGTCGCCTATTTGGAAAGCAGGTTGACTACCTAGGAGTGGTGATCTCGGGAGGGGGAATAGCCGCTGACCCTAGGAAGATTGAGCAAGTGTCCAGCTGGCCAGTCCCAACCACTACAAAGAGGTACACACATTCGTTGGGTTCTGCTCGTATTACCGCTTCTTTATCGAGGATTTCGCTAAGGAAATGGTCCCCTTATATGCACTGCAGGATAGCAGCAAAGGGTTTGAGTGGACCCCGGAATGTCAAGAGGCCTTCGATGGTATGAAGCGCGCTTTGACCACCCCACCCGTGCTGAGCCATCAGGAGACTGGGGCCATGTTCATATTGGACACGGACACAAGCGACAAGACTGTGGGAGCTGTCCTGTCACAGCTGCAAGGAGGAACTGAAAAGGTTATTGCATACTTCAGCAAGTGCTTGTCTAGACAGGAACGGAACTACTGTGTGACCCGAAAGGAGCTAAGAAGTCTGGTGTTGGCCCCTTGAGCATTTCCACTCCTATGGTTTGCAAGGGGAAACCGAATTTTTAGTGAGGACAGATCACGCTTCTTTGCAATGGCTAAGGACGTTCAAGAACATCGATGGGCAGTTGGCCAGATGGAATGAAATCTTGTCTCGGTACCACTTCCGGGTACAGCACCGGGCGGGGAAGGAACACCTGAACGCCGATGGTATGTCTCGCCGACCCTGCGTTGAAAAGGGATGTACATACTGCAGCAGGATTGAGCGGAAAGCGGCTGCCGTGGAGGAGGTGTTTGCCGTCAAAGTGGAGCCCGACATTCAGTGGGAAGTGGCGCAGCGGGGGGACCCAGTGACAAACAGGGTAAGGCAGTGGGTCACAGCTGGACAGCGGCCGCCGTGGAAGGACGTGGTTGCTCTGGATGAGGACACCAAGGCTCTGTGGGCTGCCTTCAGTAGGTTGCACATCAAACACGGGGTGCTGGTACTAAGGTGGGTGAATGATGCGGGGACGACCATCTCGGAACAGATCGTAGTACCTGTGCGAGAACGGACCCGAGTTTTGGCAACAGCCACAGCGTGGGGCATTTTGGCAGACGACGCACCCTAAGGTTGGTTCGCATGGGGTTCTACTGGCCAGCGTTGCAGGGGGCGGTCAAGCACTTTTGTCAGGAATGCGAAGTCTGTGGGCGACGCAGGCAAAGCCCGGGGAAGGCTCCGATGCAGAGCTATGTGACGGGGACCCCCTTTGAGCGCTTGTCAATTGATGTGGTGGGGCCCTTTCCGGAGACTACAAAGGGAAATAAATTTATTGTGGTGGTTGTTGACCACTTTACAAAATGGCCAGAAGCCTGGGCTGTACCGGACCAAACGGCGAAGACTGTTGCAGAAGGGCTGGTGGAGCATGTGGTCTCCAGGTTTGGCGTGCCACGGGAAATCCATTCAGATCAGGGCTCCAACTTTGAATCGACAGCGTTCAAAGAAGTGTTGGAATTATTAGGCGTGCAGAAGACGAGAACCTGTCCTATGAGGCCGCAAGGGAATGGCTTGGTGGAGCGATTCAATCGTACCTTGATAGAGACCCTAGCCAAGATGGTTCAAGGGGGTGACCAGGCTACTTGGGACAAGCATCTACCCGGGGCTCTACTGGCGTATCGTGGTACAGAACACAAGGCGACAGGGTTCTCGCCAGCTGAGCTCACATTTGGGCGCCGTTTAGAACTCCCTTTGAACCTACTGACAGGCTGTATGCCAGGCAACGCGATGTGGAAACCGGGGACCTACGCGCAGGAGCTTCAAGACACGTTGCAGAGGACCCATAACATGGCTCGCGAGCGGCTGGTTGGAGCCGCTGAAGAGTGTAAGAGGCGATACAACGTCTGGGCCAAGGCACCGCAGTTCAAGGAGGGCGACCTGGTTTGGTACTGGTGGCCTCGTCGTAAAAAGGGCATATGTCAGAAGCTACAGTCTTCCTGGCAGGGTCCATGTCAGGTGGTGACCCCCTTGTCAGATGTCACCGTTCGCATCAGGACGCCAAACCGGAAGCTAAGGATCGTTCACGTCGACCATTTTCGACGCTTTGAAAAGGAAGGGGGGGTAGTGTTGGGTGGACTACAAACGAATCTCCAACCCCGTTTATAACAGTTGTTTATGTTTGCCTAACAAATTATGGTAACCAATAAAGTGTGTGAGTTTTTCGTTTGAAGTTGAACAACGTGTTTTATTGCTTTCTCGATTCGTATTTCGACTTGTGATATTAAAGGCGTAGACCAAAATGAGTCAGGCCGAGGCAGCCAACAATATTATCCTGGTCAGGCTTGAAATTCTATACCTTTACTCTCTTTCTCTTGAGGACCTTACAAAAGATTCAGGATGATGACACTAGGGGGATAGTGGTGGCCCCCTGGTGGGGTGCTCAACCCTGGTAACCGCTCATGTCCCTTCTTGTCTCGGAACTTCTAACTTTTGGTCCCCACCCTAATTTACTAACGTCTCCTTTCAGCTCAGATACACTCCCCTTGGCAACATCCCTGGAACTAATGGTCAGGATTCTATCAGCCAAGCGTTCACAGGACAAGGGGTACCTGCCAGAACGCACTATCTGGACATTGACGGCCTGTTTATCTGAGTCACTATGACACAGTATATGACCTTCTATAGAAAAGGTGGATTTTCTGCCAGCATAACGCCTTGGATCCATGGCGAACTTCACCCAACTCTGTGGTTACTTTTCTTCAACGTACTACAGATAATTCCTGGGTAGCGTATAACTCACTTAATTCGTTCAGATCTGCCTTAGCTATATTGACTTCAGACCCAATTGGGACTGATCCGTTAGTGATCAGATTCCTCAAAGGAGCCTATAAACTTCATCCTCTGGCTCCTTGGTATGACCAAACCGGGGACTGGCAGACGGTACCGTCATCTCTGGACAAAGATATTACAGATATGGCTGGTCTGTTCTAAGAAGCTAGTCACTCTCCTACTCCCCGCAACTGGCCACTGGATTATTTCCAGACTATTTCTTTAATTAGAATTGATCAAATCCAAATTATGCCTGAAGTTGGCATGGAAATAAAAATGCCAGATGGCTGATACTTTCCATCAACGCTATTTGTAGGTCAGCAGGACGGTCAACCAGGTCAGACATTTGCCAAGTTCTGCAGCTGACCACTGTCAAACAAAGCTTTTATGCAGGAATTGATCAAAGACAAATTAAAACTGATGTTGGCATGGAAATAAAAATACCAGATAGCTGGTACTTTCCATCAACGCTATTTGCAGGTCAGCAGTGGTCACCCAGGTCAGACATTTGCCAAGTTCTACTATCGACCACTGTCAGACAAAGCTTTTATGCAGGCTGTATTTTGACACAATTTATTAATCCAAGTCTTGTAGTTCATATAACTATATTTTAGGCTGATGGTAAAATTATACGTTTTCTGGTGGCAGAGTAAAGCGATCATGTTACCATAATTCCAAGTGTGTGCTGTCTGTTGAGGACTCTTACCAGAGGGTGCTCAACCCCCTCCCCTTTTTTGTCCTCGCAACAGCTACATTTCCCTACAGTTGAAGTCTTTTCAAGCTACTTTGTGTACATATTAGGGTGTTGTAGGTATGTGGAATAATTTATTGATTAAACGAACTTACCCAAGTGAAGTTCAATCAGAATAATTCCTAATAAACACTCTAATATGTACAGCATCCCACCCTGGTGTTGCCTCTCCCAGGTAGAACTGCTCTCTTTTTAATGATGATGTAACCTGCGCAGGAGGTCGCACGAGATGCATGGATGAGAAATACGGGCAAGATAGGGAGCATCAAGACACTTTTTCTATATCCTTTTTTTATTTGCTGTAATTTGGCTTAGCATCAGGAGTATACTACTTTGTGTACATAGAGTGTTTATTAGGAATAATTCGTTTAATCAATAAATTATTGTTCGTTAGGAATAGTTCGTTTAATCAATAAATTATTTTTCGTTACTGATGGTGGTTTGATCACTTGATTGAATAACTCATGAAGTATCCTACCAATTTTGGGTTATTCATGCGGGTTGTCCCTCATACAATCCCCTATATTAATTTCTTTTAGCGAATTTTCAAAGAAAATGAAGCTATTTGGCTCGTTCAAAAATTTCAGAGATTCTTCCCTGTGCACTGGAAAACCCTCCGAAATCCGTTTTATGCATCGGAGGTCGAGATTACAATTTTTTGTTTATATTATGTACATATGTCATGTACACACTATAAGTCCCTTAATTTTCACAGTAAAAAATTCGTTCGTGCGAAGAAAAATCGGTTTCCGCAAGAGTAGTGGTGAGTTCGTTAGGCTAGCTTCACACTTGCGAGGTTTCACGCGGCGCGGTTCAGATTCGGTCGATTTAGCGCGGTCGCCTGATATGTGTGAACCTAGAAACCTCGCCGAACCTCTCCCGTGTACGAACCGAAGAGGCGCCGGATTACACCGCTCGCCCCCCCCCCCCCCCCCCCCCCCGAGCCGCGGTGGCATGAAGTGGCGACCGCGCTAAATCGACCGAATCTGAACCGCGCCGCGTGAAACCTCTCAAGTGTGAAGCTAGCCTTACTCAGCCCGATCGCACTGTGCACAGCAGTCCAGATCTACAAATTTTTGCTCCAAAAAATCAGAACAAAAAGAATTTCAGAAACATAGGCATGTAGGGTCAACATAGGCATGTAGGTGTTCTCAAACTTGTTTTTTGGGGCGCTGAATCGATTGCAACTCGTACCACTCCGCCCAGGTGCACTCGCCGTACCAAAATTGTAGTACGAAAAAATGGCATATTTTTTATTTAGGCATGTGAAGTGTCGGTAGGCATGTTTTTTGATCGCTGAATCGATTGGGAGTAGTTTCAGCACGTTCAGACTGCATCAAGTAATCAAAATCACTTCTTTTTTTGTTGTTGTTCAAAAAGCCCAAAAATGATTTTTTGACATAATTTTTCTGCACGACATGCCACTCTGGCCCCCAGTGAGGCCGTATTGGGCCGCAGCCGCTGATATAGTAATGATCATTCAGATTACATAGCATACTTTAGTAACGAATGACCATTAGTTTAAATTCTTAATTTCCCGAATTATTTATTTGAAAATTTGCTCCTCGACCAAAAAACATGCTGCATGACTGGAATTTTTGCTGGTAACATCGCTTACTCGATGGTTAGTAGGTATCTCACAAATTGGGTTGGCAGGATTGATTTTCATATCGTATACTTCTCAACTCCACTGTACTCCATCATTTATTATGGGGTAACTGCCTGGGGGTTATGGAACATGATGGATAGAAGGTTAATGGTTGAGTGAGTTAGAGTCAACTAAACATTAGCATTTGAGTACCTAGAGGTTCAGCAATCAATAGGTACTTGTCATCAAATACTCTTGAACTGTACAACATACCTAATCAAGTAATGTCGTCAATATGTGTCACAATCTATCAAGCTGTACTTGAAAACGATAGTTTTTATTGGGGTGTTGCCGTGTAGCCTAGATGCCTTCAGGGGTACAGTAATGTGAAAAGACTTGAGTAAACCCACCAGAGTCAAAGGACCCAAAATTATCTGTTTCATCACGTAAATAATTTAGGAAGTCGTGAAGTAGGAGAGGTGGTTGCTTGGTTGTTCCATGATTATGGGAGAATATAGCACATATGAAAACAGAGAAATCCTCCTAAACTTATTGTTTACTGAAATTTGATTTCAAGAATGGCAGTCATGCAGCATGGCTTAAGGAGCGAATTTTCAAAGAAATATTTCGAGAAATTGTGAACTTACGGCCTGACTGGGCACTTGTGAGACCAGAGTGGCACGTCGTGCAGAAAAATTATGTCAAAAAATCGTTTTTGGGTGTTTTAAAGGAAAAATTGTGATTTTGATGCAGTCTGACCGTGCTTAAACTACTTGCAATCAATTCAGCGACCAAAAAAACATGGTAAACTACACTTCACATGCATAAATAAAAGATATGCAATTTTTATTTATTTTGGACTACAGTTTTATAAATTTGGTACACTGGGTGCGTCTAATCGGACTGGGACTAGTTTCAATCGATTCAGCGCCCCAAAAACATGACTGACAACACCCTACATGCCTATGCTGCTGAAATCATTTAGTTCTGATTTTGTTGACCAAAAATTTTCAAGTTTTGACCTTTGCGTACAGTGCGATCGAGCTGGGTAACGGACTCACCATTACTCTTGCTGAGGCGGATTTGCGCGTTCTGCGCAAACAAGGAAAAAAATTCGTTCTGCGCAAGAGTTTTAAAAAGAACTTTTATTGAATTTGGATCTGTGGTGATAGAAAGTTTGACGGTAGGCCTGGATAGGTGAGGTTGGAATGGAGATGACTTGCAAACAGAAAGGTTGCACCTATGGCCACGCCAGGAAGGTTTCCACCACTTTGAGTGCTAGGAGGTTGAGATGGAGAGCTTGAGGTGTGAGGTGACTAGCATGCTAAAAGATTACACCTATGGCTGGGCCGGGAAGGTTACCACCACTTCGAATGCTAGGAGGTTGTGCCCGGAACGTTCCACCACATCGGCCAAGCTGGAAGGTTTGCCACCTATTCGGGATCTTTTTACGAGAGAGGTTTGAGGAGAGAGAAGTCATTGACTTGAGTGCAGTAGGTAGAATGGCGAGCCGGGTAGGAGGAGCGCATTTTATAGGCACCTTTCCACCCTCCCCCAGTCATCCAATGGCCGTTGGAGCCGGTGGAGGAACGATGGAGGGAGCCGACCTAGTTGCGCTCCCCTGAGTCATGTAGGCCCGCCTTCCCCTTGGCTTTATTGGAAACAATCTAAAATATGTACATGAGTGGTATATTATAAAGGGGTACTACGACACAGGTCCCCCCAGGTTGGACCAATAAAGCAAACAGATCAAAAACGAAAAATACTGACAAATGGAGCTGAAGGCGAGAGGCAACAGATGATGCTGAAGGCGGTAATAGATACATGAGGCGGGAGTACTGATGCATCGAGGGAGCACTCGTACAAAAGCGAAGGGGAGTACTTGTACACGCCGGGAGCACTGATAAATTTTTATCTGGGAGTACTTGTGCAACTTTCTCCTGCAGCGGGATCACTCATACAAATGACATGGGGAGTATATGTACACGAGGAGCGCTGAAGTTGATGTGGCGAGGCGTAGTCGGCGTAGTCGGCGTAGCGATGAATGTCACAGCGGGGCATCTGGGTGTTTCCAACCGAATACTGTAGGAACGCATTCGGTCGGGAACGCGCCGGACCGGAGCGGGGCATGGGAGCTTGGCTGCCAGGAAGGTCGCGGATGTCCGTTGCTCGCGTCGTCCGGGCATGTGCTTCCTGGCAGGACGAACGGGGATATCCCCTGCGGTGGCACAGTCGTGGCTTTGGGAGCAGTCGTGGCGGGTGGTGGCATGAGGGCCGGGCGTTCTGGGTTGAGCGGGTCCTCGGGGTTGTATGGGACCGTGTGGCCTTCCCGAGGTGGTAATCGCGGATCATGGCCCACCGGTACATGTGCCACCGCCGCCGAGGCCAGGGAGATAGTCCGGTGATCCGTGGAGGGGGTTGCCATGAGGGCAGTGAAGGAGGCCCAGGCAAGCGATGGACCGGCGACAGAGGGGCCGGCATCCGGACGTCGTGTAGGATGGTGGCGACGTCCGGATCGGGAGACAGCGTTCTCGGGGGTTCTGTCATGGTTGGGTGCAAGGGAGAGACTGTGAATGTCTGTCGGAGAAGTTGAGGGATTTTGATGTGGTGGAGAATCGGCGAGGACGTAGGCTGGTTTGCAATGGGCTAGCGGTGCTGTGTAGGGTTTCCCGTCTTAGCATAGTAGCGGTAGTTTGTGAGGTACGGATAACATGAAAAGGGTCGGTGTAAAGGGTTTGAAGGGTTTTATGAAGGCCGGGTTCCTTCAGGTACATTTGGGTTTGGGAATAAAACTGTTCAGGGTAGGTGGGGCTTTCAGGGCAGCGGCGTACGATTGGAGGGGAATGGTGGAAGGGGGTGTGATTTGATTGTTGGAGGGGGGGGGGGGATTGAAGACACCTTCTTGATCCCTGCGGACGCAATGTCGGCCGTGGGGGAAGGTTTTGGTGGAGGGAGGGGTGGTGCCGTTCTGCATTGGTGGGGGTAGAGTCACAAGGTGGCTGGAACTTGCGGGCCCACGCTCTGAAGGTGGTATGATACCAGCAGCGGGGGTGGTCGGTTGGTTGATGGGGTTGAGGAGGGGGCGCGTGTTAGCGGTGGTTTGGGGGCGTCTTGGACTGGGTTGGTGTGCGGTCCCGGGGGCGGTCGAAGGAGAGGTCGTGACGTCTGGCGGGGGAAGGTGAGGTGAAGCGTGGCGGGCGGTTGGGTTGGGGTCGAATTTCGTGAATGGGGGTGGTTGTGTTGAAATCGTAGGCGGTGTCAGCGAGGGGGAGTAGGGTTTTATCATACTTCTCCAAGTGGGCTGCGAGGGTGAGCTGGATGGGAGGTGGTAGGGCCTTCAACCAGAAGGTTCTGGTGATGTTGGAGTCCAGCAGGTCCTGCAGCTGGTGATGTAGCCGACGGAAAATGAGGTCTCCCAGTTGCTGGGGCTGGGAGAGGGCGAAGATTCTGGTGATCTTCGACGGTTGGTAGAGGGCGATGAGACGGCTGCAGAGATCTTCATAGGCAGTGGGGGAGTCGGGGAGATGTCTGCAGTTGGTAGGAGGATGTCGTATGTGGTAAGGGTGGAGGGAGATCGTTTTGGAGTAGCGAGTCTTCTGCGTGCGGAGGTTGGCGGCCGAGAATGCAGCATCCAGCTGGAAAAACCAGAGGGTGGGATCATGGTTGTAGATGGGAGGTAGTGTGAGAGGGATGGTGGCGGATGCCGTCATTATGTCGGCGGTGGAGGGTTGCGGTGCTTCTTGCATTTTTGGCTGGTGCGTCGGGTGCACAACTGTGGTTATAGAAAGTTTTACGGTAGACCTGGATAGGTGAGGTTGGAATGGAGATGACTAGCAAACAGAAAAGTTGCACCTATGGCCAGGCCAGGAAGGTTTCCATCACTTTGAGTGCTAGGAGGTTGAGTTGGAGAGCTTGAGGTGTGAGGTGACTAGCATGCTAAAAGATTACACCTATGGCTGGGCCGGGAAGGTTACCACCACTTCGAATGCTAGGAGGTTGTGCCCGGAAGGTTCCACCACATCGGCCAAGCCGGAAAGGTTGCCATCTATTCGGGATCTTTTTACGAGAGAGGTCTGAGGAGGAAGGTAAGGTGAGAGAGAAGTCATCGACTTGAGTGCAGTAGGTATAATGGCGAGCCGGGTAGGTGGAGCGCATTTTATAGGCACCTTTCCACCCTCCCCTGGTCGTCCAACAGCCATTGGAGGAACGATGGAGGGAGTCGACCTAGTTGCGCTCCCCTGAGTCATGTAGGCCCGCCTTCCCCTTGGCTTTATTGGAAACAATCTAAAATATGTACATGAGTGGTATGTTATAAAGGGGGTTATTGGAAACAATCTAAAATATGTACGTGAGTGGTATGTTATAAAGGGGTACCATGACAGGAAGAACTTGGGATGAACGGCTCGTTCTTGAGGAGGTAATTTTACGAGTGGAAGCTGCATGAAGACTGGCAGGAGATTTCCGCGTCGGAGTGAGGAAACTGTAAGGAGTGGCTGTAAGGTGGGGGAAATAGTAAGTACCCGTAATATATGCTGACTGTCAGCATATTATGCGAGAAACTGAAAACGAGAAAGTAAAATCTATAATTTAGATCTCCGATGCATGAAACGGGTTTTGAAGGGGTTTCCGGTTCACAGGGAACATTTCTGAAATTTTGGAACGAGCCAAATAGCTACATTTTTTTGAAAATTCGCTAAAACTTTATTTACATATGTGAAGGAGGTTCCAGGAATACAGTATTCTCAGTTACTACTTCCCTTCAATTAAGACTTCCATTTCCCTAATGAATAAAAAAAGTTAATGTAATAAAATCGAGAAATACGTAAATATTAAAAACATAGTTTAATAAATTGATTCAGTTACGAAAATAAGCCGGGTAAGTATGCATTTTGTACCCAACCCAAGTTTGTTGGCCAAAAAAAAATCCTGTCCGGGAGGGAACGATATAACAGGACTGGTCAATCAAACCTCTCTGCATTATTGTAGTTTTGGCTCACGTATGGACCAGTAAGCGTTCCATATTGCGCAAATAATGTTTATTATATTTTACCATGACTTATCTTGAAATTAAGACCCATCTAAATTTCCAGAAAAAGCATACTGTTGGTTTCAAGTGCCCCACTGTCAGTGCTTGTCGTCATGTATGGAGATGTGCAATAGAGCAAATGTTGTTTTTCACGTAAGTACTTGACTGTAGAATACAAACATTTTGTCTTTGCTCTAACCAAACACGTAGTGGTTTAGCGCGGTCTTATTTTTCGACGAACTATGGTGACTTTCAAGAGAAAGTCAAATAATTTTAAATCTACATGTATTAAATGTACCCATTAGTTGTGATATATTGCTCTACATTGGTCTAATTTCATGTGCCTTGTCAATAAATAATCCAGTATTATTATGAATATTACTCAAAAATTATGTTTTCAGAGTGCCATCTAGTTCTTCAATTCCATCAGTAATTACGGGAGGGAGTATTTTCTCCTTTGGAGGGAAATTCCGCTATACTGGAAGAGTTGAAAAAGAGGTTCTTGAAGACAATCCCAGGAACGACCAACCCTCGATTGTAAGGTCAAACAGCTTGCGCGTGAAAGCAAGCAGTGTACCTGATACTCCCATGACGCCTCTAACTAGTGAGATAGGTATGTTGGTTATGGAATAATTGATGTACAGTAACTAATTGTAAAGTCATACCTGCTGTATGTATTTTTGGAAAATGGTGATGAACCCTACGCCAGTGGTTCCCATCCATTTCTCTGGTCCCAAGGAATATATGTCGCACCTCTTTTAGAATGAGGGTACAACTCAAAAAACCTGATTTTTGAGGAGTTGAAACGGTTTTTGCATTGTGGAAGGAGTATGTATATTTTGTCCCTTCATGGTAGGATCGAGTCTAGTTCACTCCTATCCGGCAGGAGTAGGGATGTTTCTTTGTTCAGGGAATGGCATACGCAAGACATGTCTGTGGAAGACAGACACAACTCCAAGTAGAGCTAACTCAGCAGTCTTCTTCTTCTTTGACGGAACTGCATTCCTTTGTGGATTTTGGTCTCCCTCGTAAAAGCCCTCCAGATTGTCAGGTTCATAACTCTGGTTCCCCAATCACTGATGCTCATTGGTGACAGGTCAGCTATCATATCCTCAATCCATGTCCTCCTTGGCATTCTTCTCTTTATATTACCTTTGAAGCCACATCTCAGACTACATTGGACAGAAGATAGTCTAGCTTGGAAAAATACATGTGTCAGTCAAATTTCAGGGCAGTAATATAAATAAGTTGTGGCTGTATGTGATCAGAAGAGGAGAGGGTCGGGCAATTGCACACAGCAGACTTCAAAATTTTGTAATGGCCAGAAACTTCGGCAAATAATCCCCTGGCTGGCTCTAGATACATTTCCCTCATCTTATGTTCCACAAGAAGTACGAGACGTTGTGTGGGCATACCTAACAGTATTTGAACCAAATATACACAAAAGGACGCATGGGTTTTCTGAAGGTGACTGAGGGGACTAGATCGCAAATGGTACCAATGAGGAGTACCCGTGACTTCTGTTTACATTTTTGAATAGAATTGGATTCCAGTCTAAGAATTTTGAGACCAGCAGCACTCTCTGATGAATACTCCTTTCTCTGTAAGCTTTCAAAGTTTCGGCAACAAGTGACGTCACACTGGGCAACGGGTCCTGTCTAGGTGGGAGCGGTGTAATAACGTCACTTGTTGCCAAAACTTTGAAAGCTCATAGAAAATAGTATTCATCCTAGGAGTGGAAAAAAGTGGAGGAATCGTGGAGGAAAAAAGTATTCAGTTGGTCTCAAAATTTATGGGATGAAACCTATTTTCATTTAAAAATGGGAAATAATATAAACAGAAGTCATGGATACTCCTCATTGCATTGAAAGCCATAGTCGAGGCTCAGCTTTCACAAGTGATTGATGGTGTTAGGCATTTTAGAGCCAGTTGACATCCATGGGCCACACCCATTGTACTAATCATGAAGGTTAATGGTCTGGTGAGGGTATGTGGTAATTGCATAATGACTCTGATTCCAGTACTAGATCTCACCAATTACAAGTTACCCAGAGTTGGTCACATCTGCTCTGATTTTCGATGTGCCTGTTATTTCTTCAACATTGACCTCTGAACCCTTACCAACTACTTGTCTGCCAAACTGACATGTATCAATACTTCCCTGTGACTGTTGAAGTACACCAGATCGTGTTTTGAAATCTCTGCTGCCCCTTCAGTGTTCCAGAAGATGGTCAATCAGTTGATACGGAGAATCACAGGTGTTGGAGCTGTCTTAATACAAGGGTGGATCAAATATAAACGGGACTTTGACCTCTAAGTGCCGACTGTTGACAGAAGCGGGCCGTCACTTCGAGATTGTTTGGACAGGTTCATTAGAAGGTGGATGAGGAGGGCGTCTCCCCCTTTACGACCTTTCATGAGTAGTGATCGCGATGTCTGAACAAAAGGTGCCCGTTTCCATTGAGCAACGAATTATCATAAAATTTCTTGCCCTTGAAAGAGTCAAACCTTCGGAAATTTTTCAACGGTTGACCGCCCAGTTCGGGGACCAAACCCTCTCTAGGACCCGTGTGTTAGCCTGGCACAAAGATTTTCAGGAGGGAAGAGAATGAGGAACACGATCGTCGTCCCCGGAGCAGCATTATGGATGAGAACATTCAAGCGGTTCGTGACATTCTTGAAGGTGATCGACGTGTGACTGTCTCCGAAATTGCTGAGCAGGTAGGGATAAGTTATGGGAGCTGCCAAACGATCATTACAGAGCACCTAGGATTCCGTAAAGTGTGTGCCAGATGGGTCCCTCGCCTTTTGACTGCAGATCAGAAGTTGAGACGTTTGGAGGTCTGTCAGAGGCTTTTTGCAAGGTTTGAGGAAGAAGGGGAAGCATTTTTGGCTAGCATCGTCACCTGCGACGAAACATGGGTCCATAATTACACACCCGAATCGAAGCAAGCCAGGATGGAGTGGCGGAGGATGGGGGAAACAGCCCCAGTGAAAGCGAAAACTCGACTGTCTGCTGGCAAGGTCCTTGCAACTGTTTTTTTCGACTATCGAGGCGTTTTGCTCGTTGATTTTCTGCATGAGCGAAGAACAATCAATGCTGCTGACTCAGGTGAGGGCTGCATATCGCAACAAAAGACGAAATCAACCAATTCGTGACGTCATCCTCGTCCATGACAATGCAAGGCCCCATACTGTAGCTCTAACTGTTCAAAAATTGGAAGAAATGCATTGGACTCCACTTGATCATCCTCCCTACAGCCCTGACCTATCACCCTGTGATTTTCACTTGTTTGGGCCGCATAAAGAAGCGCTAGGCGGACAACGATTCGAGGATGATGAGGGGGTCGAGGGGTTTGTGCTCAATTGGCTTCAGACACAACCTTCATAGTTTTTTGATGCTGGGATTAAAAAACTTCTTACTCGCTGGGAAAAATGCGTCACGAAAGCAAGAGACTATGTAGAAAAGGGACATACGCCTGGTTTTAGCGAATTTTCAAAGAAAATGAAGCTATTGCAATGGCTTCGAAATTTAAATAATATAAATATTTGGAAATTTTCTTCATAGAAATCCGTTTCAGACCATTCTAAAACGATTCCTGAAATTTAACACTTTTTTATATGTATATATATATATATATATATATATATTTATTTATATATGTGTCACTCCAGACGATAACTCTCGATAGAATTGAGATAAACAGCTCAAATTTGCACAAAAAATCTATCTTGGCAATCGAAAGGCTAAGTTCGAAGATGGGCGAAATTGGCCTACTCTAAGGAGGGTTTTGGCGCATTTAAAGTGCGCAAAAATTACCTAAAAATCCCCAAGATGTTATTTTCTAACAAGTGACCCCTCATTTTAAAGGTTTTTGCACGCTGAACACGATGGTGGAATCGGATTTTAGATATCTTGATCCGTTCTCAAATTAGAGCATTTAAAGTGCGCAAAAATTACCTAAAAATCCCCAAGATGTTATTTTCTAACAAGTGACCCCTCATTTTAAAGGTTTTTGCACGCTGAACACGATGGTGGAATCGGATTTTAGATATCTTGATCCGTTCTCAAATTAGAGCATTTAAAGTGCGCAAAAATTACCCAAAAATCCCCAAAATGTTATTTTCCAACAAGTGACCCCTCATTTTAAAGGTTTTTGCACGCTGAACACGATGGTGGAATCGGATTTTAGATATCTTGATCCGTTCTCAAATTAGAGCATTTAAAGTGCGCAAAAATTACCCAAAAATCCCCAAAATGTTATTTTCTAACAAGTGACCCCTCATTTTAAAGGTTTTTGCACGCTGAACACGATAGTGAAATCGGATTTTAGATATCTAAATCCGTTCTTAAATTAGAGCATTTAAAGTGCGCAAAAATTACCCAAAACTAGGATAATCTTTAAACTCTTACCCCCACCCCCTTAGAGTGGTCAGATTGAAAAATGTGAGAAGTATTAATTGAAGACGAGAGTTCGAAGCAAAAAAGGGGGAGGCAAACGATTAGTACAACTCCTTGAATTTACCCACAGCGATCAAATAAATAAGCACTTAGTACAATTACGTAATAAACAAACGGTAGAATCAGGATGGACAAAACGTACAAATTAAAATAAATACGAAGAGAATATACATAGAAAACCAAATTTTAGACCGAAGTTTTCCTTTATTCAAAACCATAGCCATTAATTCGAATATTTCTTTGAAAATTCGCTCATTAAGTCATGCTGCATGACTGATTTTTTTTTATACCAAAATCCGTTTCAGACCATCCTGAATTCCCTGCCGAAAGACACCAAAAATGATATGTATATATATATATATTTATATATATATTTATATATTTATATATTTATATATTTATATATTTATATATTTATATATTTATATATTTATATATTTATATATTTATATATAAATATATATATTTATATATGTATGTGTCATTCCAGACGATAACTCTCGAAAGAATTGAGATAAAAAGTTCAAATTTGCACGAAAAATCTGTCTTGGCAATCGACAGGCTAAGTTCGAAGATGGGCAGAATCGGGTCACTCTAAGGGGGAGTTTTGGGAAGTTTTAGGGGGGGAAAATTACCCATAAATTCCCAAAATGAAAAAGTCTGACAAGTGACACCTCATTTTAAAGGTTTTTGTACGCTGAACACGATGGTGAAATCAGAATTGCGATATCTCATTCCATTCTCAAACTGGAGCACTTTGAAGATGAAGGAACGTGGTTATTTCTTGAGATGTTCTTCCTGGTTCGTCTGCTCTAATCTGATAACGGAATGGGATATCGCAATTCTGACTTCACCATCGTGTTCAGCGTTGGAAAATCTACAAACCGAGGTGTTACTCGGCAAAAAATGGAACAAAAAATTTGTTACGTATCCAATACCTACTCTTCTGGTATTCAAAACATTTTTGATTTCCCCCTCCCCCTCCTTCCACCCCAAATTTTACTTTGCGTAAAACTACTCCTGTTTTAATTTTGTATGGTATCAAGTTGGGAAAACATTGGCCGAAAATTAATTTTCAGAAAATTTTAAGTGGAGGAGGAAGATGCCGAAAACTTCGAAAATTCGCTCTTATAGCCATGCTGCATGACTGTGGTTTTTTTATTTTCTAACGAATAAAATTTAAAAAAAAAAGTCCCGTTTATATTTGATCCACCCTCGTATTTACATCACGACAAAGACATTGAGCACAACACCCAACTACTTTAGGTACCTACTCCGAATACAGGACAGTAATTTGAGGGTGAAACAAAATTTATTAAGATTTACACTATGTTCCATAGATTACCAGGGAGGTCTACACCCCACTAGATTGGCCATGTCAGCCATGGGGATGGCTGACTTCTAGATGAAATTTGTGAGAGATGCGGCAAAGATACTCCAGTTGTTATATAACTTATTGAAGAAGTATCAGAAGTGGGTACATACTTCATCACCTCAGGATCATCCAAACCTGTTTGACCCAGAGCCACCCTTGAAGCCAACTGTGGAAGCCTCCGGGGCAGTGGTGGGAGCAATCCTAGCTCACACATTTCCTAATGGAAGGAAAACGCCCTCTCGCATGGGTCAAAGATACTGAGAGATACCCAAAAGTGGTACTCACAGATTGAGTAGGAGGATGGTATTTGAGGTGAACAGGTTCTAGCATTACCTGTTTGCTAGGCCATTCACCTTGGCATTTGGGAATTCTGCTGTGTGTGGGGTGGTGGGGTGGGAGGTTGTCTAGCTAGATCTAAAAAAAACCCTGATTAACTGGCAACATTGAAGTGTTAATGCTCTGCTTTCCTCACTCATATCCTTTTTACAATAACATTTCAGTACTTGTAAGACACCGATCTGAATTTTTGATTGACCAAAAAAAAACTGCCTGTCACAGAGTAAGCAAAAATGCTGACCTAACGTACTTATGGCATCTATCAAAGCAGTAGTATCTAAGGCCATTTAAAATGAATGAGGCGACCTGTCGATAACAAACGGCAGCAATTGGCAGCCTAGGGCTCGCAACCATGGAGTCCATAGTGGGTCTCATCTCTCAGTTTTTAGGATAGACTTGTAAGTCCCACCCCAAGCAATAATATTGTAACTTAGTTAGGGTTGCCCAAGTCCTGTGAACTGATCCCCATTATTATTACATTATGAAGCCGATGAAATGTATAGGGGAAACGTCTTTTCCTTAGAACAATGGACTTCTAATGTAAATTTTTGTCGATTCCCAGCCCCAAGTCACATTGGTTTTCTTTTGTTAACTCAGGGCAATGAGGAGTATCCGTGACTTCTGTTTATATTACTTTCCAATTTTTAATGAAAGTAGGTTCCATTCTAAAAATTCTGAAACCACCCTCATTCTCCTACGATGAATAGTTCTTTTTCTTTGAGCTTTCATAGTTTTGGCAACAAGTGACGTCATTGCACTCCTCCTGCCTGGGCGATACCCCCTTGCCCTGTGTGATGTCACTCGTTGCCAAAACTTTGAAAGCTCCAGCTTCCAGCTGAGTTGTTGGTCTCAAAATTCTTAGAATGGAACCTACTTTCATTCAAAAATATGAGCGGAAGTCAAGGGTACTCCTCATTCCACCAAGCATCATTAAGGCATGCATAAGAGCATGCCTGAGCATTTTTAAGGTATGTTCAGGTACGTTCAACCGAAACGCAAGGATGTTCAGGTTCGGTCAAGGAAAGATTTTGTTCCCAACGTTTCGAAGATTTATTTCTTCATTTTCAAGGGAGACTTGCCCTCATGAGCAAAGACACAGAGCACTATTCTGAGTATTAGTGAGAGCTGATGCTGGTTCTGGTTGTTAACCTCCAACAACCCCCGATTCACTACCAGATCCACACACACACACACACACACACACACACACACACACACACACACACACACACACACACACACACGCACACACACACATGCACATACAAACACGCGCGCGTGCGCATATATATATATATATATATATATATATATATATATATATATATATATATATATGTATATGTATATGTGTTTTCACGGACGTGAGTTAACTCCTTGCACCCCCTTCCCTACCAAGATTGACGCCCCCACCTTGGTTTTTTGTATTTGAAACTTAATTTCTCCAAGAAAAAATGTCGTAATCCTGAAATTGAGTATACCGTTGGAAAGCTCATGAAATAAGGAAGTTTTTATGAGATTTGACAACTTCTTGGCCTATTTTTGGAACATCGGCTCTGTTTCGAATTTTATCGAAAAATTTCAAATTTTTAAATTTTTCTCTTTCACTGCGATTATGAACAGAGTTATCGAAATTTTATAAGGTTGAAATTATGTTTATCTTATAGGAAATTTAATGCTGAATCCGAAAATGTATAATAAAATTAAAATGGACGCTTCAGTTGTTCCAGAAAACTCGATTTCATGACGTGAGGTCGGAGTTGACCGTGAAAACACTAAACAAATCATAACTATCCAATGGACTGAGATAGGACCCCCACTCTGGCGGCATTCTACTCCATTTTCGATGCAGTTTTACCCAAAAAAATGTTCACACTGATCCCCATCCACCCTGTATATTAGTGTTTCAAATAAACACAAATGTGCTCTGATTTAGGTCTTCTCCTAGGATTGTCCTGAGAATGCTATTTGAAGCCCAGAATTTCCACCCCCCCCCCCCCCCCTCAACCCTTTCTTTTTTTAGTAGCGCTCTTCATTTTTGGGTTAAAAAACGACTTTTCAGAAAACATATTTTTTGCTGTCACTAAAACGACCGTAACTCCATTAATTAACGCTGTAACATTAAAAGTAAGTCCTCCGTTGGAAAGAGTGTTTAATTTTCTATATCCCTGACACGGAATAAATTTTTTTTATGCAGACTTGCTGGGTCAAAAGTTTGTCTAAAAAGGGAATTTGCTCGAATTTGCGGCATTTCTAGTTTTTCAGACGGCTCTAGGTCCAGGAAATCATGAATGAAAAAGCGCTTTCTTGACTGGAAAATCTTCAGAATCTCAGCTTTCCATTGGTATAGTATTTTGTCATTTTTGTTGTACACTGATTAAAGGGGAAAATTGTGATTTAGTCAAAAACGGGGAAATCCAGTGTTCTAACATGTTAAAAGGCGACCATTTCATAAGAAGTTAAGTGTCGTTGTCTACGTAAATTTTCTTGCTGAATCGAATGGTGACACTCCTGGTTCATTTTGACATGGCATATTAGTACCTCTGATCCAGAAAGAACGTAGGCACAAGGTACCTAATTCTAAAATTACTTACCTAATGTTGAAGAGTTCTCTAGTCCGCAAGGAAAAGGAGTTGTAAGAATATTTTTGTGGTTCATGTCTCAGTGTCTCATCTAGCATTGCGATGATAACTATGTTAGTAAATGTACCTGGTAAATATTTTGTTTACAGCACTTCGGTGTGTTCTGAACTGATAAAAGTTTATTATTCAGTTAATAGTTTACTTAGTCTTCTGTTGGCATATTGTGCCTATTTGAAGTAGTGGTGCAAAAACTAATTTCTACTTAGTCACTACCTGTCCCAAATAGATTTTTTTAGATTTTTCTATTCCCAGGGAGGTCTAATAACAAAAGACCCCAAGGTGTTCCTTAATAAGGTAATAACAAAAGACCCCATCGCGTTCCTTAGCAAAAATAGTGCTCCCCAAACTCCCCTTTTTCCAAAGCTTATAACTTAACGTTCCTCATCAGAAAAACGCTTCGGAGTCCTTGTCACATGGGTTTATTATTCTGTCGGACATACCTACAGAAGTGTTGGCTCTTCATTTATTGTTTCCGTCATGTGCAATAATTGAAATAGTTCTTTTTGGTGGTTTCCACCAAAAACACGAATTAGGCTCCAATTTTTGACAGATTATCTTTGATAATTAATGGTGCCATTTATTGTCTTGATTCACCTGTTGATACTACTTCTAGTGTTATTATACAAGTTTATGGTGATTTCAGACAATTTCCCAGGTTTTTGACTCACAAAAAATGAATTTTGGGAGCTGAACCTTCTTCTTCACTCTTTGGACAAAATCAACTTCATATTCGGTCTTCTCGCCCTAAAAAACATGGAAAACGATATATTACAAGCTCATGTTTACTAAAACCTCGGAAAAAAACCTCGAAACCCCTATTTTTACACCCATTTCCCCCATAACACCCCTGGGTGTATTCCGATCCGGCTGCCGAGCTTCGGAGCACAACTAGGACCCAAATGTGTTCCCAAGTGGGGACCCAAACTGTGTGCGGAAGAACGACGATTTTACACCAACATTTAATATACATTTAAGGCTGAAACTTCGTTAGAACCTTAGTTTTCTAGTCTTTGGTCAAAATCGGCTTCATATTCGGTCTCCTCATCCTAAAAAACATGTAAAACGATACCTCAAAAGCTCATGTTACTAAAACACCAAAAAACCCTATTTTTACATCCATTTTTCACCCAAAACACCCTTGGGTATATTCTGTTCAGGCTGCAAAGTTTCGTGACACAACTAGGGCCCAAATGAAGCCTGTGTGCGAAAGAAAGTATTTGTTAGACCGAAAATGAAGTAGATATGCATACTATGGCGTACCTACTGCGTTCGGCGGATGGACATTGCATTTTTGTTATCTATGCACCTTGAAACGTAGAAGAAAAAATGTTGAGGGGTGTTTTATAATTTTTGCTGAGCGAATACATAGGTATATCATTCACAGAATGATGAACCAAAACGTACCTACTTATTGAGATTTATAAGTAAGTATTTTTTCCTTGCCTGCATTGCCTCAGGAGGTTGATAGCAATCAACAGTAGATTGAACCTCGTTTAAATAAGTACACCCATTTTACCCACGCGTAATTGATGGTCTGTTGCAAAACCGTTGAATTTTACTTATTGTGTTATTCAAATAAAAATTTACCATTGTGTTCTGGGTCTAGGAGGGTACCACCGACCTGTATTCCTGGGGGGAGAAATAGAGAGAAACCTTGTGCCTACTTCCTTTCTACCCTTGCAAAAAATGAGTCTGAGGTGCTGGTATGACCAAAAATGCATGCACTATTTTTCTCGGAAAATCAATTTTTCATCAGTCAAAATGAATCAGGAGTGTCACCGTTCGATTCAGCATGGAACTTTACGTAGAAAACGATACCTACCTAACTTCTTATGACAAGGTCAGGTCAATTCGTATAACACTTAAAACTCTCAATTTCCTCGTTTTTGCACAAATCGCAATTTTTCCCCTTAATCAGTGTATACAAATTAAAAAACACTACGCTGTTGGAAAGCTGAGATTCTGAAGATTTTCCAGTCAGGAACGCAGTTTTCATTCATGATTTCCTTACGTAGAGCCGAATGAAAAACTAGCAATGCTGGAGATTCGAAAAAATTCACTTTTTAGACGGATTTTTCACCCATTAAGGCTGTAAAAAAACTGACTCGGTATCAGGGAGAAAGAGAATTAACGCTCTTTTAATGTTACAGTGTTAAAGCCAATGTGGACGGGCCTCTAGTGAGATTGTACGATAATAGGTGGCGCTACGATCGCACGAAAGAACATACATTCCTAAATATTCGGATTTCAAACAATTTTCTCTCTGAAAATTTATTTGAGTTCTTTTAGTCAATAGAACACAAATGCATGAAAGAAAACAAATTCCCGAAAATGTTTGGATCAGATTAAGATTAGGATCAATTATTATTACTTGAACCCGATTTTTTTTCCAAAAACACGTCATTCCCATATTAGGACAGTTGTGCACCAATGTTCAGAACCAGTTCCATAAATAAATATTGAAAATTAGCGGCCGAAGACGAAATCTTGTTGTAAAAGTATGATGCTTGAATTTGGAGGTGGAAGAAGGAAGGCAGGTGATGGGCAGGGTGGGTGGGAATGGTGTCGCAGCTACCTGCATACAAGCTCCCTTTTAAATAGGGTTGCGAGATTTTCATAATAATTTTTTTAGACATTTCGAGTACAAAGCTTCCTTTTTCTCTTCCTTCCGCAGTGTGAGGATTCAAAATCTAGTAAACTAATTCATTCGACCTATTGCACTAATTTGGTGGTCTCCTGAAATCGTTAGGAAATTTGCCGTTTCTACCTCTACCACACTATGATGGATGAGTTGTATTAGATACCTACTATTTATGGTGGCGTACTACCTACCTATATTCAGGTATTAATTTATTATTACAAATTAATACTTAGTAATTTATACCTACCTTATAAATTGGGTTTTTATGAGAAAGTTGGCGGAAATAAATAATTTCTAATTAGGGAGAAAACCAATGAATTTCATCACTTTTCCGCGAATGGTTGCCTCTGCGCATGCTCAGACGTAGTAACATCTATTTCTCGCGCACACATTATGAAAAGGTACCTAGGTCAAGGAAAAAATATAAAATCTACTGTAAGTAGATACCTATTTATTTGCATGAAAATTACATAAAATGAGTATGAGTAATTAGCACAAAGTAGGTACTAGGTAGGTGAGCTGTTTCAATCGCAGAGAGTACTGCGATCTTGTAGTGCTCCAAAAATCGTTCACGTGTCCCTATGTGTACGTGCAGAGTGGAGGATGAAAGAGCAACGAGTAACGAGGAAAGCGTCGAAAACAAACAGTGTTCTTTGAAGGGGGGGGGGGGGGGGGGCAGAATGGGTGCGTGCCCGATGAACGAGCAGTGCGTCGAGTGAAAGAGCAAAGCTGTGAAACCTCACCAGTTTGATTTCTCTGCTCCCACACGCTCTTCACCCTCGCTGTTCTCGGGCTAAAATTTCCCCTTCTCCTTCGCGAAAATGAATGTGGGCCTTCTAATTAGTGAGGTGTTGAAAAGAAATTCTTTGTGGGACCAAAAAGACAAAAGTTGTACATTTTGGTCACCTTCTCTTCAGTTTCTTCAAGCAAGTAGTCGAAAGTCTCGATATTCATACGGAAGTATTCTCTGAACTTCACGGGATCCTCCCATAGCTCGACGAATAAATTATTAAACTCTCCGTGGGCACCACGCGATTGATTGATAAAATGTACCCCCTCACGTTTCCCTCGTGTGAGCAGATACCACATTTTCAGTGGAGAGCTTTCAGGCATCAACAAGGTGCTCATTGTCATTGCATCCATTGTTAACTACTAAAACTGTCGGAGAGAGAACGAACTCATCCTTGACTCTTTGCTCCCCCACTGTGGCAGAGGCAACTCGTAGCTCTCTGCTCGCACTCTTTCCTCATTCATTGCTGCTCTGCTCTCTGCTTCCACTCTGCACGTACACTAAAAGTACCTACAGTGTGGAGCGTCGAGCAAAGCGACGAAATCAAACACATGTAGTAAAGGGGGAGCACACAGAGTTGGAACTTCGGTCGATGATCGAGAAAAGAGCAAAGGAGAGAGCAGAGGGACAATTTCAACCATGTTTGATTTCGCAGCTCTCATCGCTCTGAAACTCCCTCATTCCGCCAAGGTTCCCACACCGGTGGTACACACCGCCACCGCCTGCCGTTCCGTTTCCATTTTTTGCTTTTCATTTTTCTCATCGTTTCATTGTTCTTCGTTTCCTTTTTGTTCGTTTTCTTTTCGTCTTTTCACCGTTCATTTTTTGCTTGATAATGAATTTGTTTATCATGAATTCCTTCACGTACGACTCCGCGTGTCAGGAAATACCATGTTTTCAAGGGCGAGTTATCAACTAAATGGAAGTATTTATTCCGATCCATTCCTATGAGGTAAACGCATTTCCCCATTTCCCGTTCTACGTGCTAAACGTGAACGAATTATGGTGCCTATACTACAAAATACATTGTATGTTTTTCCCTCCACTTGCCAGATGAAAATTTTTAAAAGTTCTTTTGGAATACCTTTCCGAGATTTTCATAATTTCCAAGCGAAAAATCACGAAACTCGCCACGAAAGTGTAAAACACGGGATACAAGAGAAAAGCGTTACAAATTATTACACATCGGTTTATTATTTACATGTACAGATGCCCCTTCTGCGTAGATAATTGTTTTCTATGGTCAATACCTACCTACCCTCATGCTCCCCCCAGGAAGGCCGTAAATCGAGTACTGGAACCGGCCGGGGAATTACAGTTTCACAACTAATATGCAGTAGATTCAAGAATTCTATAATTAATTATTTATTTATCGTTATTCATGAAGCATAACTTTCCTTGTTCAAGTTACAAAAGTAGGTACCTACCAACAAAATCCAAAATACCTAACCATCATTCTTCACGGTTTCATTCACTGTCATGTTGACGAAGCTTTTTGGTGCAAAATTCAGGGCCTTACTGTGAACGAACGGCTGGACGCACAAAGCTCCGGGTGGTCTCAAAAAAATCCTCAATTCTCGTGACAAATTTAAACCCGTGAAAAACCCTATTTGTACACCAATTTTCCGACCATAACACCCTTGGGTGTATTCCGATCGGGCTGCCGAGTTTTGGAGCGCAACTAGGGCCCTAATGGAGCATGTGTGCGAAAGAGCGACGATTTTAGACAACAATTTAAGGTAAATTCAAGGCTGAAACTTAGTTAGAACCTCAGTTTGCTCGTTGGTGAAAATCGACTTCATATTCGGTCTCTATTTTTACACCAACTTTTCACCCATAACATCCTTGGGTCTATTATGATTGGGCTGCAAAGTTTCGGGACGCAACTAGGGCCTAAATGGAGCCTGTGTGAAAGAACGAATTATTTAGACCGAAAATAAAGGTAGAAATGGATGTTACAGCGTACGGATATTGCATTTTTGAAATCTGCAACCTTCAAACGTAAAAGAAAATTTTTTAGGGGGTGTTCAACAAATTTTTTGCTGAGCGTACATAGGTGTATTATTCACAGTTATTCATAGAATAATAAACCAAAACGCTTTCGCCGTTGTGGAATGCAAAAACTACTGGAAGGCTAGTGCTTACGAAGTACCAATGGGAAGGTGGTATGTTAGGCAAGTACATGATAAAGGTCATCCCAAGAAAGACCGCTTGCCAACCCCTCCCGCCGTTTCCCAATGTCCGCCTTCCTTCTTCATCGTCTCTCAATTCCATATTCAGAGCATCATACTTTTATAACAAGATTTCGTCTTCGGCCGCTAATTTTCAATATTTATTTACGGACGGGTTTTGCAGAAAAAATCTGTTTTGAATAATAATGATAATAATCCTAATCCTAATATAATCCAAAAAATTGTCGACGTTTTTTTTCGTACAGCCGTGTTCTGTTGACTAAAAGAAACAAATAAATTTTCAAACTGAAAATTCATCATTCCCTTGCCGAGACAGAACGGAAGTTATGGCGCATCTTCTCTCTCATAACAACTGTACTCCACATTAGCCTTAAGGGAGTTATGGTCGTTTTAGGGACATACAAAAATTCGTGTTCTGAAAAGTAGGTAGTTATTTAACACAAAAATGATGAGAGTCAGCTCTAACTGCTAGAAAGAAAATTGGGGATGGAAATTCTGGGCTTCAAATATCAAATAGCATTCTGAAGACGATCCTTGGAGAAGAGAATATGTAGGTAATTTTTTTTAACACCCTAATATATACGTAACTAAACGTCTATTTTGTTTCTTCATTACTCTGTGAATTTCAGATTCTTGTATTATACAACCAACCTCCAATGAGAGTCAAGGCTTTTTGAGTGATGAATTCTTGGGAAACGAAAATATGTGTGATAGTTCTTCAAATGTTTTGAGTGAGTATTTTGTTGTTCTATAATCGTTATTACCTATGTTTAGAAAGGTTCGTTCAATTCTTGGACCTTTATTGTGATTTAGCAGGCCATGCACGAGGCTGCCCAATATTTGACGGGTTCATTTAATCAACTCAAACCCTTTACTTAAATTTTTGTCATCACTCGTTCATAGTGCAGGGAGGCATTCTGGTTGGGGGATCCAGAAATAGGTGGCTGTGCTTTGCTGATGGGATTCTCCTGATGAGAATTCCGATAAGCCAACCACTAATAGATATTCATTACTGGCTAAGTGAATATCATCTGAAATTGTGGTGACTTACCATTGTTAGCAGAGTAACAAGTTGCGGTGGTCAGGCCAAATGGTGGTAGACTGCTGTGAAGTGAATCATGGCAGTCAGATGACGAGTTGGTCGATAGGTTTAAGTATATATCACACTTTGGTGTGGGCTAAAAGTGGATGCTCGTGTATCGGAGAAGACAGACGTATCTCAGGCAGGAATCAGCTAGGTGTGGAGGAGACTCCTCATGGATGATGATGTGCTTCTGGAGGCAAAGTTTAGAGTTTGCAGCTGTCGCTATGGTTTGTTATGATGAACAGGTATGAGGTGGTGCCCAGTGTGGTCATATTGAGAAAATTTTGTGGTCCAGCAATATATTTTAAAGAAATTGTTCCGACTGCCTTAGAATGCTTCGAATTACATGGTTTCATGGGAACCAAGCAAACCCTAATCTACTACCATACACTCCATTTGATTGGGGATTTCTTTCTTTTTGTACTGAAGGTCCCCCCTGAATGATTTCTGAGGATTGTGACTCTGATATGGTAGGTTTGGGCCGGCGGTTGTATGGGGCTGGTTTATCTTGGTAACAACAAATTCAGTATACCCTGGCTGGGTGATCCAGATCATTTTCGAGGTTGAATGGGGAATTATAGTCAGTTTTTGGTTTATTATTCCGTGAATAATCCACCTATGTATTCACTGAGCAAAAACGTTTTACACCCCCTCAGAATTGTTTCTTTTACGTTTCAAGGTGCGTAGATTCCAAAAACGCTGCAAAGTCCTTGTCACATGGGTTTATTATTCTACTGGACACACCTACAGAAAAGTTAGCTGTTTATTTATTGTTTCTTTCATGTGAAATAATTTAAATATATATTTTTGGTTGTTTCCACCAATTTTGGCCCCCAAAACACGAATTAGGTACGCTCCTTTTTTTTCTCAAATTATCTTTGATCGCTGGTAGTGGCATTCAATTGTCTTGATTCACCTGTTGACACTTTTTCCAGTGTTATTATACAAATTGATGGTGATAGCAGACAATTTCCCATCTTTTTGACTCATAAATAATCGATTTTGGGAGCAGAACTATTGGTAGAACCTCAATTTTCCATTCTTTGGTCAAAATTGACTTCATATTCGGTCTTTTTGTCCCAAAAACAGGGAAAAAGATACCTCAAACGCTCATGTTACTAACATGTTACTAAAACACAAAAAGTACCTATTTGTATACTCATTTTCACTCATAACACCCCTGGGTATATTCCGATCGGGCTGCAAAGTTTCGGGACACAAGTAGGGCCCAAATGGAGCATGTGTGCGAAAGAACGAATTTTTTAGACCGATAATGAAGCCGGTATACCTGATACGGCGTACGGCGAACGGACATTGCATTTTTGGAATCTACGCACCTTGAAACGTAAAAGAAAAATTTTTTAGGGGTTGTTATAAAAATCTTTTGCTGATCGATTACATAGGTGTATTATTAACAGATAATAAACCAAAATGCAATGTCCGTACGCCGTATCAAACATATCTACTTCATTCTCGGTCCAACAGATTCGTTCTTCCGCACACAGGCTCCATCTAGGCGGTAGTTTTGTCTCGAAACTTTGCAGCCCGATCGTAATATACCCGAGGGTGGGATGGGTGATAAATGGGTGTAAAAATAGGGTTTTTGGAGTTTTAGTAACATGAGCTTTTGAGGGATCGTTTTCCATGGTTTTTAGGACGAGGAGACCGAATATGAAATCGATATTGACCAAAGACTAGAAAATTGAGGTTCTAACGAAGATTCAGCCTTAAACTGACATTAAAGTTTTGGTCGAAAATCGTCGGTCGTTCTTCCGCACACAGTTTGGGTCCCCACTTGGGAACACATTTGGGTCCCAGTTGTGCTCCGAAGCTCGGCAGTCGGATCGGAATACACCCAGGGGTGTTATGGAGGAAAAGTGGGTGTAAAAATAGGGTTTTTTGAGGTTTTAGTAGCTTGTAATGTATCGTTTTCCATGTTTTCTAGGGCGAGAAGTCGGAATATGAAGTTGATTTTGACCAATTGAAGTTGTAACATGGGTTCAGCTCCCAAAATTCATTTTTTATGAGTCAGACACCTGGGAAATTGTCTGAAATCACCATAAATGTTTATGATAACACTAGAAGTAGTACCAACAGGTGAATCAAGTCAACTAAATGGCAGTATCAATGATCATCTGTAAAAAATAATAAGATAATTTGAAGAAAAGAATTGGAGCCTAATTCGTGATTTGGGGGGCTTGAATTGGTGGAAACCATCAAAAATAATATTTCAATTATTGCGCGTGAAAGAAACAATAAGTGAACAGCCAAAATTTCTGTAGGCATGTCCGATAGAATAAACCTAAGTGACATGGACTTTGCAGCGTTTTTTCTTTTTTTGTGGAAAAAATATTTAGAACTCTTGGAAAATTGGTGGTTTGAAGCCCGTTAAAAAAAATCTGTGCCATTACAGAAGGTAGGGTAGCCTTATATTCGTGGAAGAAGTAAAGAAAAAATAGTAAACTCTATACCTAATCAAAATTTCCACATGCTTTTTGCATTTCAAAGCTTTCTGAACAATTTTGGTTCCTTGTCTGTCTGTGGTCAGTTCCTTGTTCCGGGCAAAAATAAACAAAATTATGGTCCAATTTTGATGACATTTTCAGGGGTTGTGCGGGTTAGCCCCAAAACAGTTCCCTGTGAATTTCATTGCTGTCAGACCAATGGTAGCATGGAGGCATGTGCAAACGTGACTCATGGAACAACGATTTCTCAGTTCCTAATGGACCAGTTTTGCTCACATTTGGAGGGTAGTTGGGGGATGGCTCAAAGATGGTAGCCTATGACTTTTGTCGTCATTAGATCAGTAATAACCACTGCACTTGCGCAAAGGTGAGTAGCATGAAACATCGATTTCTCAGTTCCAAATGGACCAGTTTCACTCAAATTCGGAGGGTATTTGGGGGTGGCTGCAAGACAATTGCCTGTGAATTTCGTCTTGATTGGATCAGTAGCAGCTGTTGCGCTTGAGCAAACCTGAAATGGCCAACAACCCAACTTTAGAAATGCAAACCTTTCTGGCATCCTTCAAGAATTTTCTGTAAACCTCCCGTTGGTTTGTTTTTGAGGACACGTTTTTTTAAAATCTATTTATAAATTTGTGGATCCATCCATCCGTCTATTGCAGTTCTGTACATAGTTTAGAGTGCTGCACTAGTGCTCGAAGCTGATTTGAGTTAAACTACTCAGTGATTTACGTGATACGTAATTTCTAGCAGGAACTCAGAAATTCAAATTCCACTCTCGTTTTCTTCCTATATGCCTCAAGGAAAGCTCGATTGCCAAACAAACAAAAACTGTAAAAATATCGTTCAGGAACAGAGAGATTGTGCTAGGGGTACCGAAGCCTTCTTTGTCAGTGGGGGAAAATAATAGATTTTCCTTTATTTAGGGGTTACCTAGCTATCTGGCTGTCAAATTGGTATTGATAACCGTATCACCATAGTATCTATGACTTATTGGCGGTATAACTTTATTTGTCTGATACACATGGTAATTGATGAACCGGCCCTGGCATGTGACATTACATGCATATTGGTTAATAACATGATTGTTTACGCTAAATGCGCAAATTTTTCTGAGTCCTCGCTCGTGAAGATTCGTCGTGGGCTCGGGCGTCGTCGTCATCTGGTCCACCCCCACTATCGTCGCCGCTGGTTTCGTCGTCTCCAATCACATTCAGTATCCCATCGCATTCCAAAGCCGAACCACGTTTCTTACGTCGAATCTATCGGAGTTCAGCATTTCTGTCTACCAGGTATCCGCTGCGCTATTTAGTGGATTACCTGCCGTCGTAGCTCAAATCTCTGGCCAGAGTACCTACTATCCGGGTAATATCAGCACTATCCTGCTGTTGTCGGGAGAATAAGTTCGAGGCAGATTTGGACTGAACCAAATTTTGGGTTTGGAGGAACCAGTGCAACAAACCATCTACACATCTATACCATACACTTCGTGGAACTGCCTTCGAGGGACACCGAATCAGAACAACCCCGAGCAAAGTGATACGAGGTCAGTCTGTTCCAGTACCTACCTACTTAGCAGTCGACAGCTAAATTTAAATTCCTATAACTACGGGGACTATATACCTATTACTGAAGGACAATTTGAGGACATTCAAATAGCTTGTAATTATCACTAAAACTACTAAACCTAGGGCCTCCATTATTGTACATTCATCACATACCTACCTATGCTTATACAACTAAATTTGAATTTCAATTAATAATAACAGTCTTCCACTGCATCGTTTTCCAATATAACTGTATAAAATTTATCTACCTATTTGGTGTCGTTTTCTAATTTATTGGACCACCATACACATATTTCAGTAAGGGCAACAAAACTAGTAGGTGCTAACGCTGTATTTCGGTTTTGTGTTATAGAGCCCTTTTCATTTTGGTAGCAGAGCGTGGTTTCGGTCCAATAAAATTTGAAATGCCTAATGATGATGTGCACTCTAAGGAGAGTACTAATAAAGTTCCTCCAGAGTTTCTGAAGAAGGTACAACCTTACAAGCGGAGATTAGAAGCTTCATATGCGGAGGTGAAAAACCTAATCGAGTTGATTTATTTAAGGGTACCTATGTTCAGAGCACTTGATAGGTACTTCAATCACTGGCCAAAATTCAGGGATATCTACCTTTCTTTAGTGCATAATGATGATGCAATATCCAGCAGCCTCAAGTTTCTGTACCTAAAGTCAGCCCTTAAAGGTACTGCCGCTAACGTTATCACTCGTTTTTCTATTGAAGATGACGCCAATTACGCACTTGCCTGGAAGGTTGTGACAGATACCTATGATAACCGACGGTTGCTTGCATCATCATGCCTAAACCAAGTTATTGACTACAAGCCTCCCCAGGGTAAGATGATTGTCCACTCCCTCCAATCCTTCCGCTCAGGAGTTTCAGACTCAATTGCCGCCTTCAAGCTCCTGAATGTTCCTGACTCAGCAGAGTTCATCCTCTTCTATCTGGCATCAAGGGCACTTGATGCTACTACCCGCGAGCATTTTGAAATTACCAACGGTAATGTTGAATTTCCATAATTTAATACTTTGGATAAATTTCTCACTGACCGTTGTCTCGCACTCCAACTAGCCTCTGGTGCTACGTCTACTGCAAAGTCGTCGTTCACTTGTGGTTCTCAACAGAAAAAACCCAAAACAGCTCAATTCCAAGCAAGCTAAGCTGACTGCTCTACTCACCAATGACTCCTCAACTTCATCCAAAGATGGGAACCAGAGTTCCTCAAAGCAGAAGGACCTACCGTGTTTTGTCTGCAATGATGGTTCAAAACATCATTTGCTCAGCTGTAGGAAATATGATGAAGCTCCTCGGCCTGCAGATCGCATTGCTTGGCTGCGGAGGTGGTCTGGATGTTTGAACTGCCTCTCCCCTCATCATGCAGTCAAGGATTGCAAGTCAATGTGGCACTGCCGGTTTTGTCCAGAAAGACATCATGCCAGCTTACATCTACACTCTCCCTCGTCGAATGCACCAACATCTAGCAATGCATCATGCAATGGTACTGCAGGCTCTGCACTCAGCTCCACTGTCGCTGAAGAAAATGTACTCCTAGGGACAGTGGTTGCTGAGGTTGAGGATGTGAGAGGTTGCTACCAGCAATTCCGAATGGTGGTTGACTCAGGGAGTATGTAGGTACTCCTTCATCACAAAAAGATGCCTACAACAACTTGGCCTGTCTGCATCCAAATTCCCAAAGAAAATATCAGGAATAGGCCAGACCATATTTGATGGTGCCAGCGGAAAGACCACCATCAGGCTGCGAATCACCGAAGTTCGTCACAGATGCTATTGTTGTGACAAATATTACGTCTTATTTGCCCAGTGTGACACTGCCTTTTGCTATCAGAACCCGTTTCCACCAATATTCCTTGGCTGATCCAGAATTTTGGAAGCCACGCCCAGTGGACTTCCTTCTAGGTGCAGATTTGTTCCCTGTCATCTGCATGGGCAGTGCAGTGTCATTTGGAGATGACGTCCGAAAACTCCTGTCATCTGTATTCGGTCATATCGTTATTGGACGATATGAGCATTCTCCTGATGGAAGCTCATTGACAGTTCTGTTTTCAGCAACTGAGTCACCAGATTTGAATGACGAGCTGAGGCGGTTCTGGGAGCTTGAGGAACCCGCAACTGTCCCCGCATCTATGAGCCCTGAGGATATGCACTGTGAAGAACATTTCACCCAGACCCACTATCGTACGCAGCAGGGGAGATATGTAGTCCGCCTACCTTTCCGAAATGACAATCCAGTTATTGGTGACTCTTCGAGTGTGGCTCTTGAGCGCTTCAGGAACCTGGAACATAAGCTTGAGCGCAGTCCACTGGTACAGTCCAAGTACCATGAATTTATGGACGAATACCTAGCCATGGACCACATGGCTGTCGCTCGTTCCCCAGCAAAATTCATCATCCATCATCACTGTGTCACGAGAGAGGCTGGTTCAGACATAAAGCTCAGAGTGGTTTTTGACGGAAGCGTTAAGGTATCACCATCTTCATTAAATGAGCAGCTTCTCACCGGCCCCAAGCTTCAGAAAGACATAAGAGACATCCTGCTCAACTTCCGTCAGCATTCCTATTTGTTCATGGCTGATGCAGTCAAGATGTTTAGGATGATCCTGGTTGATGAGGGAGATTGGCCATATCAAAATATCTATTGGAGGTCATCACCAACTGAGGCAATCCAGGTATATTCCTTAAAAACTGTTACCTATGGTCTCAGCTGTGCTCCTTTCTTGGCTTTACGAGTCATCAAACAGCTATGTGCTGATGAAGGTCACCGATTTCCCCTTGCCAATAAGGCTCTATCTAGCAGCATTTACGTTGATGACCTGGTTACTGGTGCTAATAAAGAGGTATGTGCGCTCCAGAGTCAGGTTGTGGCTATTTTGAGATGTGGTGGTTTCAGCCTTAGTAAGTGGTCATCCAACTGTGAGCAGGTCCTTCAAGCAATCCCAACAGAAGATGACAATGCACCTGTGTCACTCAGTGACAAAGAAGACCAATCTGTGAAGATCTTGGGCCTACAGTGGGACCCAAGGATGGACTGCTCTCTCTACACCATTAAGCAGCCATCCATTATCTATGCAAAACGAGCTATATTGTCTTCAGTCGCTTGTATATTTGACCCACTCGGTTTCCTCACTCCCATCACACTAAATCTTAAGGCTTTCATCCAAGAGCTATGGAAGCTTGGACTTGGCTGGGATACTATCATTCCAGTCAACCTCCAGGAATCATGGAGAGAGTCAGTAGAACAGTTGCCCCAGATCAGTCAAATCAGAATCCCTAGATTTATCAAATCCACCGGCAAGTATAGGTATCAAGTCATTGGATTTGCGGATGCCTCATCTAAGGCATACAGTGCAGCTATTTACTTGAGACTGCAATGCTGTTCTGAAGTCACTGTCTTCCTCTTGACTAGCTCCTGTAAAGACGCTATCTATCCCACGTCTGGAGCTTAGTGCAGCCTTTCTACTTGCAGATCTATATCAATCATTGTCTGGATTTCTGAACTCATTAACTGGGAATGCTGTTCTACTCTGACTCTACTATTGTGCTTGGATGGCTCAGGACACCCCCCTACCTATTGAGAACCTTTGTCTGCAATCGTGTAGTGCACATCACTGAGCGACTGCCAATTTCCCAGTGGAGACATGTTGTGTCTGACGAAAACCCTGCGGACCTGGGTTCTAGAGGCTGTTTTCCCTCTGATCTATTGGCGAGCAATCTTTGGTGGTCAGGTCCTCCCTGGTTGATTTCTCCACATGCGGAATGGCCAAAGCCTATCATCTCACATGAACAAGAGCTACCAGAGCTTAAGGAACCCTCTGTGCTAGCAATAACTGAAGTATACAGCCCTTTTATCACCTGGATGTCTCGCTTTTCCTCATATAACCGCCTTGTGAGAGCAGTTGCGTGGATCGACAGATGGCTATACAACAGACAGCTGGCTGTTGCTGCTGCCGAATGCTTACAGGGTCATTGTCGCTCCCGGAAATTCAGAAAGCCACTCTCACCTGCATCAAAGCCATTCAGCTTCACTACTTTTTTGCATCCAGACCCCCCACTAGAGAAAGGGTGTGGGAGGTATTCCCAAACTTATCTTCATATCTGGACAGTGATTATGTGTTGAGAGTGGGTGGACAACTGGCTAACGCTAATCTACCGGAATGCCATAAGCATCCTATGCTTCTTCCAAACAAAGCTCACTTCTCACTGTTATTAATTGACCACAGAGCCTTCTTGCACCCAGGACCCTCGCAGCTTCAGGCTCTAATACAACTGAAGTATTGGATACCATCAATAAGAAGACTTGTGCGCAAACGGGGATTCTTGTGCATGGTATGCTACAAGTCTAAAGGGAAGTTGTCCCATCAGCAGATGGGACATTTACCTCACTTTCGCCTCGAAGGTGGGCGCGCATTTTGTGCAGCTGGTGTGGATTTTGCTGGCCCTTTTGTAATGCGCGAGTCACTTAGGAGGAAAGCCAGTACTTCCAAAGTCTATCTGTGCCTATTTGTATGTATGGTGACCAAAGCTGTTCACCTTGAGGCAGTCACTCGACTGACCAACGACGCATTCCTTGCGACCTTTCAGAGATTTATTGCTAGACGAGGACTTCCAGCTGACATTTATTCCGATAATGGATCGAATTTTGTTGGAGCCGCCAGGCACTTGAAGGAGCTCTACCTTTGGCTACGGGAATCATCCACCAGAGAAGCAATCAGTGATCGGGCCATAAGTGTCGGAGTCAACTGGCACTTCAACCCACCACAAACACCCCACATGGGTGGTATATGGGAGGCTGGGGTCAAGTCTGTAAAACAGCGGCTCCGAGTGATTGCAGGTGACACCCCTCTCACTTTTGAGGAGTTCTCAACCCTTTTTGCCCGGATCGAAGCATCACTAAACTCTCGACCACTTTGTCCAGTGAGTTCCAGCCCTGAAGATTGTGAATTTCTCAGCCCGGGTCATTTCTTGGTCGGCGGACCCCTTTGCGTCCCTCCAGAGCCTTCAGAGTTGGACCACAGGTTGAACCTTCTCGATCGCTGGCAGCTGAATCGGAGAATGCATCCCCAATTCTGGAGCAAGTGGAGACTTGAATATCTGACAACACTTCAGGCCAGAAGCAAATGGAAGCGCAGGACCACAAATATCAAAATCGGTGATCTGGTTCTCTTGAAGGATGACTGCATTCCACTCCACTGGCTTACAGCCAGAGTGATTGACACACATCCTGGCCAGGACGGATTGGTGAGAGTTGTTTCCATTCGCACTGCAAATGGTGCTATACTCAGGTGGCATGTCTCACAGTGTGCACCACTCCTCCCACTTAGGGAGGACCAGTATTCTGCAGATCTGCCGGCAAGAATTTGATCGTCACCAAATTGGTCGGCGGTATGTTTACTCTAAATGCGCAATCTAAGTCCTCGCTCGTGAAGATTCGTCGTGGGCTCGGGCGTCGTTGTCATCTGGTCCGCCCCCACTATCGTCACCGCCGGTTTCGTCGTCTCCGATCACCATCACATTCAGTATCCCATCGCATTCCAAAGCCGAATCTATATCGCCCCTTCCAACCAAAAAACCACGTTTCTTACGTCGAATCTATCGCAGTTCAGAATTTCTGTCTACCAGGTATCCGCTGCGCTATTTAGTGGATTACCTGCCATCGTAGCTCAAATCTCTGGCCAGAGTACCTACTATCCGGGTAATATCAGCACTATCCCGCTGTTGTCGGGAGAATAAGTTCGAGGCAGATTTGGACTGAACCAAATTTTGGGTTTGGAGGAACCAGTGCAGCAAACCATCTACACATCTATACCATACACTTCGTGGAACTGCCTTCGAGGGACACCGAATCAGAACAACCCCGAGCAAAGTGATACGAGGTCAGTCCGTTCCAGTACCTACCTACTTAGCAGTCGACAACTAAATTTAAATTCCTATAACTACGGGGACTATATACCTATTACTGAAGGACAATTTGAGGACATTCAAATAGCTTGTAATTATCACTAAAACTACTAAACCTAGGGCCTCCATTATTGTACATTCATCACATACCTACCTATGCTTATACAACTAAATTTGAATTTCAATTAATAATAACGTCTTCCACTGCATCCTTTTCCAATATAACTGTATAAAATTTATCTATCTATTTGGTGTCGTTTTCTAATTTATTGGACCACCACACACATATTTCAGTAAGGGCAACAAAACAAGTAGGTGCTAACGCTGTATTTAGGTTTTGTGTTATAGAGCCCTTTTCAATGATGACTAAATAATCAGGTACCGATTAGATAAGCATTAGTCTAGAGTATGTTTGGTATAATATAAATTTATTGGATTAAATTTAAAATTATTTTAGTTCAACCATATTTCTATCATTTTACAAAGGTACAGAAGGATTTTGTAAAAGAATGAAATTTAAACATATGGCCAAAAAACTGTGCACTTTCCTCAAATAGTTGACAAAGCTCGGAGTTGTATTTTTGAAAAACTGTTCAACAAAATCAGATATGTAATCAGCCAGAAGAAACCATGACTCAGCAACAGGAATCATATATGACTAATCAAAATCCTTGGTTGTGTATTGGTGCTGTGGGTTGAAAAGTAACAATACCTTGTTTTTCCTGGGAAGTAATTTAATTTTTATGTTCACTGCTTCATGAAGGTAATGTAAAAGAAATGCAACTCTGATACTACATTGTGGATTGTGTTGTACTTCGGCCATGTGTCCTATCCAGTCACTTATTTTATTAGATTATGTAATAATAATATTAATTTAATAATAACTTTATTTCCAATCTTTATGTCGATGAAGGTCATGACATGGTTTCCATGTTTGAGTTCCTTTCACACCTAGAGGTACCTACTTACTACCTTTTTCTCATGTCCTATTTTCCATTCTTATTATTATTACTTATTTTCATATTCCATTTTTTTGTCTTGAACATTTCAGGTAGTAGCGATATAAGAGGCAGCCTACCTGATTATTTCTTCCATGAATCGCTTGGGCATTCCTACTCGGAGTCACATTTGATGCGAGTGACACAAAGGTTACCGAGAATACCGAAGCCTATGCCTTTGCTGCCTTCCACTATTAAGCCTCTTCATTCTACAACATCTGTCCCTATTTCATCTCGAACTCCTGAACTACTACCAACTAATGTACAACCAACTTCTTTGCCTAGTTCAAAGTTTCATTTCATGAAAGTATTCTGGCCTTCATTCATTACTGCTTTGATGGTAGTTTTGGTTATCATAGTCATGCTGCTTGAGACAGACTCCGAAGCTTTTAGCGCGATAAGACAAATGCCAGAAATGGTAACTCTTCGAGTTCAATATTATGAGCAAATAAAACAATATTTTAAATTATAGGTCATTCCATTTTAATGGTTCTAAACATCCTATCATTGCAATATCTTTGAAACTTATAAGTGAGACTCTTTACTTCATAAGAACATTTTGTAGTTTGTATACTGTTGAATATAGATTCCTAAAGTGAAATGTTCCTATTTATTCGTCACTGCACGAGATTCACCATTTCTAAGAAGTTTTTTAATTCATCAAGGAGTAACAAGTTATTAGGTAGGTATTAGATTCTGATATCTGAAATCACAATTGAACCCCTAAATTAACCATGGATGAGCTGAAAATATTAACCCGTGCACTTCTACTTATATTTACATGTAATATCTATTCCGCAATGTTATGTGGCGATAGTTTTGTTCAGTCACTTCTGGGACCAAATGCGAAATAAATTGTCAAAATCGTTCATTTTGGTTCTCATTTTACTGGTTCTTTGAGCCCTCTTATGAAAACATGACAGAAGGAACCAACTGATTTTATGGTTAGCCGTGTACAGTTAAGGACTCCATCAAAATGAAAACTAGAGTATTTTAATTATTCACAACGCATCAATCGTAGGTGCATGTACATCATCAAAATGATTTGCTGATGAGTACTCTTCCTGAGCTGAAGCTTCATTTACACAAGCAATTAGTTTCCCGGTTCCTGCAATATTGCTCCACAAAAATTGCCGTCAATCACAGACAATAAGAAGTGCCTGTGAATACAGGGTAGGTACTAAAAATTGCCGACTTCGAGCAATAATGTTCCAACCTCGGTAGAAAACATCAGCAACACGAAAAAATGATTGCCGGGAGGTGGGCAACCCCTGGCAGTTTTGTGGCGGGAGGTGGGCAACCCCCGGCAGTGTTGAAGTTTTGGCACCATTGCTGAACCATTCTCATCAACTTTTTCTGGGAGGAATAGTAGCCCGTCAAAATCCAAAAATATTGTGGCCACTTTTTCCCTGTCAATATATTGCCAGGAAAATGTTGCTCCTGTAAATGGACATGTTTAATCAGTAGCAGCAATTAGAATTTGGAGCCTGCCAGGAAAATGTGTATATTTTCCTCCCTATTTGATTCTATTGTCGAATCAACACCAAATTCGAACAGTTTTGGCCTACTTTTATGACCAACATATTCTTCTCCCAGCGAAGAAACTCGTAATGTACACAACACCTTATTTCTAAGCTGCTCTCAACTTGCTCTTCTTCTTCAACGAATGTTTGGGAGTAAATAAGCTAATCCAATGGATTTTTGAAAATTTGATCTGTATAAATCTGTTCAAGATTATTCTAAATCCATCCAGACTGTTGTCAAAAAAAAAAAATTTACTGACGATGATTCGATTACCGAAACCAGTATAGCAGTGTATTTTTCATGTATTAGTTGAAATAGACAACCTTTCAATAACTTTGTTTTTATTTTGAAATGGGTTTCCACGATTTACTCGCGAGCGATTTAGTTCGTATCATGTCTCCTATGTACTGGATACCCAACTAGCCCCTTTCTGCCATCTTTTTGTGATCGGCATTTATTGCTCCCACAGAATGGACTAATCTGGCGGCGGTGTCCATTTTGAGGCTGCTTACCCTACACCATATGTAATTTGAATAGAGCCTCTTCAAAATTTGAATTTAATTGGTACTTTTTTTAGTTTTATCTGTTATAGATGTAAGAAAGAATGTGTGCTGTTGAAACTCTACAAGCATAGGTACATTTTGCTTGAACCCGACGATCCCTTGAAGGGGAAAGTTCTAGTCAACGGAGTTGTACTTTGAGAAGGTGTCTTTCCAACTTCAGATACGATTGCCAGATCTAAAACAAAAAAGTGGAGCACTCCCTTCTAACATTATCATGTCATAAAGCTTCAGAAAATAAATTGGTAGACAGACAAAAACAAACCTCATCTGACTTACCCAATCCTGACTTATAATCCAACAACCCTCAACCTACAACTTACAGTGGGTATAATTACACACATTATCAACAATGATTAGGCGCTCAGAATAATTTGTTGTAGACTAGCTTCATTAACACCCCAAAAATTTGTTGTAGACTACCTTCATAAAAACCCCAAATTCAGTCTGTTACTTATGGTAATATTGTTAGGAATAAAATAACAAATAATTCATTTTAATGAGGAATATGGTATATAAGGAACTAGAAAGTAGTAGGTGTTCAACAGCTGAGATATAAGGGTAAAATAACGACCATGTAATACGGTTAACACTGTATATTGTAAAAAGCACAGTCCGGTTGGTATTTCAATTAACAGCACAGGGTCAGATACACATAAAACATCACGTTACTACGAACGGCTACAAAGTGGTAGAGGAACTGAACTCACATAAATACTGAAAAAGTACCTACGTCTCCGAGGGTTGAAGAAGGGGAAAAGGGATGGATATTGGGGACGATGATGGGCAGTGGCGGCCAATTATTGGCGTGGTAAAAGGTGGTGGTACGTTTCTCAGTCTTTTGACCGGAGGATTATAGGATTATATTCTAAGGTCTCTTGTAGGATGTGGAGATAACTTTATACTGTTGTGAGGATAAGCATATGGGGGGTGCGGTCTCTACGTTCACAAGTGATATGCGGTTGGGAGGTGAATAACGGGATTTGGTCCCTTGGGTACAAGGTGCGGGGACTGTGGAAAAATGACTCGTTTCGGGATTATTCAGTAAGTGGTTAATGGATTCACTCGCAAGGTCAGAAGTCATAGGGGATGGGTTTGAAGAGCGAAAGGTGAGAGATGGATTTGGGGGCGAAACGTTTACAAGATTGGATTCATCGTATATGGCTAGTTCGTTCCGATCCTCACGTTCCTGGATATGAGCTTCCACTACAACTTCTCATCACCATCAAGACCTACAAAAATTATATTAACAATAATTGAATGCCTAAGATAAAACAACAGTCACAAAAAATTAATAAAACCCACTATCACTGAGCCAACATGATTTTTTTAATCATGTACCTACCATTCTATCTAAAATTAGATACCTACCTATCAACAACAGAAATCGTTCAAGCAGAGGAACTCTATCTTACCCAGGAAGTCTGCCTTGATATAAAATCAATTATTATACATTTCCAGTACCTACGAATAGGTTAGGTATATAATATGAAGAACTGAAGATTAAAATGGTAAAAGTAATGGCATGTACTCACATTTGCAACTCGAAAAAGCGTGAAAACTCGAGTTGTCATCCTCAAATAAGAAACGCCAACATACGCCGTCAAGTGTTAGTAAAATAAGAGGGAAAATTTGTCACACACTTCACCAGAAAATAAATCGAATGATAATAACTAGTAAGTTAGGAGTAAATCAAAATATTTTGAGTTTTGAGACCATCATAATCCTCTGTTCCAAAATTCGCTAGATTGAAACGTGAAGGTTATGGGAACTGAGGAATGATATTCCAGGTTACACAAAGTTTATATAGAACGCATGTGACGAGCAGGGCTCGGCTGCCCCTGGTCTTCTTGTGGGGCAGGGGAGGGCTTGCTCGGAGGAAGCCCCATGGCCAGCACGATCACCGAATCACCTGCCCTAGGACAGCACAAACACAGGATCACTTGGCTCGGAGCTCGCCCTGGGTCTGCAGGAACAGCGAATCTTTGCCTCACCCTTACTGTGCATGCCCGGGTTGCTCTGAGGGACTGCATGAACAAAGCTGGTGATTAGACCAATATTCTTCCAGGAGTGCTCTATTAGCGTTACTTCACCTTTGGTAACACTCTGGGAATTTAAGCTTCAAAATGGTGTCAGTCAGTTTAGGAAGGTTAGAAAATTATGGGAGTGGTACTAAAAAAAAAAAACTGCTTATTACTGAATAATCTAATTACCGAAGCATTTACGGAATTTTAAAGAGATAAGAAGGTGGTAACACCCAAGGAAAATAATAAACCTATTTACCATAATTTTGAAGACAAGAATTTATTACTAACTACACTCCTCATCAATGAAACAGCTCCAAACTCTGGAATGTAACTGATGCCTTCCCAAGAGTCACTTGGGCTCTTTCCCCGCCTTAAAAACCAATGCCACTTGGATCATAAAGTTGGTAACACTATCGGAGGACCAAAAATAACGATGTTGACAAGATTTTGAACACCGATCCTGATGACTCCACAATTTCATACCCTTATACAAAATTAAAATGACAGCCTACCTAATATGTTCACATTTTGTCCAAACATTTATTTGCATTTTTTAAATAGTTAATCTGATCTGAAATTTCTCACGTATGAGTGGGGACAGTAACACTCCTGAGTTTTTTCAACACTTTATTTTTTTCTTTCCACCCATATTTCAAAAAAGGTCAGAAAGGACGGCCAACTTGTTCAGAACATTCAACTATATAACCCTGATTTTTTTAAAAACTGTATCTTTAAAAATGGTCCTTGAGACTGCTGATGGTGACACTTTATGCTAAAGCTGCTGATGGTGGCACAACCATAAATTAGCTCATATTCTAACCTACACTTGAAAACCGATGATCAAAAGCAATGTACCTTGGAAGGTACAATGGGTAATTAAGGGTTAAGAGACACAGCCATGGAAGAAAAGACGAGGAAGGTTCAGTAGGCCTGAGTTTTTGAGTAGACCTCTACTGCCACACGACCTAAGTAGCAATCTCAAAAAACTCTCTAGTTATCCTCAGGTCCACCAGACATCGCTACCATCCGTGTTCTCAAATGTTCTAGAAGTTTCATCTGATGCCATGTGTCATTTGCGAATTAGCTCTTCCTCCAACTCAGCAAAGGAATTACATGAGCTAGTGTGCGTATTTTTCTTTACCTCTACCTCCATTCTCTTTGTCACTTCGTTTTTATGATTTTCATTATTCATTCTGATAGATTCGGTTCCTTTAATCATGGATTTAAACTTATTCGTGGTTGCTTGCCTTCATGGCAAGCACCACAAAGCTAAAGTGAACAATTCCATGGTGCCGCAGGCTTCAGTCACCTCAAGAGCACATTTCCCTGCACTCTCCACCCGCAGATGAAGCTAGGTAAGCAGATGAAGCTAGTAAGCAGTTTTTATTCAATTATAATTTCGTATCTCATCCTCTACTGTAGGTACCTATTGACTTAGCGTTTCTACGTGAGTTGGGTAAGTAGTATAAGAAAGTAATTTGGGTGTTGACTAAAACCCTCCAGGTCAATGAAAAACCAGAGGAGCATGTATTTTGTTATAAATTTGAAGAAAGGAAAGAACAAAGTGGGTGGTGTCATCTCACTCTTCCGCTGGAGGGGACAGAGACAGAAAACAGATGACGTCCTGCGCTACCCTAGTTTTACCTTAGTATTTTGATTCTGGCAACTGATGTTGAGGAAGCACTGTGGTCAACATTTACATGATGTGTTACTTATCATAATATTCACATTTGTACAATAATTATGCAATGGATCCATGCGAGAAAGCTAATCACTAGACTTATTGACAATCGCTGTTTGTTGGGATGTATGTAAATTCAAATTTGAATGTTTACCGCGTGCACTTCTCGCTCCGGACTGTTCATGCTGTTACATTGGTAGCACTGTTTATATAACCTATGCGTTCTTTTCTGCTGTAAAATTTATCTCTTCTGAAAACGTGCTAGCTAAAATCCTCTCTTCAATATTAAAACCCTTCTGACTCAATTACCGTCGTTATTTTATCTAAAAACCTCAACAGGTTATTGGGCCCAGTTCTTCCGAATGTGAACTGTGCAGAAAAACGTCATACCCCTTTATAATAAAGTAAAACGTAAAACGCGGACCCCCGTTCGGATTGTCATTCAAGGTAAGATTGTTCCGTTCATTCTTCACCTTGTTTAAAATGAATTCTAATAACGAAGAATATGGTAGTGTCGAGCGTTTAGTGGGTCATGAAAACTACAATGTCTGGAAATGCCAGATCATTGCTATGAAAGCTGCCAATACCTACGAGTTTGTAACCGACATGAAAAAGGAACTCGCAAGTGCGGAAGACGCAAAAGCACAAAAGGCGATTGTTATTACGATCGACCGTAAAAATCTGTCTTACATTTTATCATGCAGCTCCGCACGTGAAATGTATGTAAAACTTTTGTCAATTTATGAAGGGGATAAAACTCATCTGAAAGGGACGTAGCTACTTTAATTTTTGTATTGGTTCGGATGTCGCCAAAGGGGTTTCAGAGCTAGAGGACTTGGCTGCTCAACTCAAAACCGCTGGACACGCAATATTGGATGAAGAACTAGTCCAACGAGTAATCTCAGCCCTTTCTGATAACTATAACACATTCATATCGTCGTGGGAATCGACTTCAATCGACGATCGCACCCTGCCAAAGCTAACGGTAAGACTCCATGCAGAACAAAACCGGAAATCTAAAACCACGCAAGTAGAAGTCGCGTTTAAAACAAATAACAGTAAGAAAAAGACTATTACGTGCTTTCTTTTGTAAAAAAGAGGGACACATTGTGAAAAACTGTGTCGAAAATTAAAACCAGCCATGTAAATATTGTTTAAAAAAACGAATCAAAAGACTGTTTTTTTTAGACACAAGCATGAAACTTCGAAAAATTTCAATGATGCCAAGGTTGCTTTTTTGGCTCATAAAATTGAAAATTTGGCGAATAAATGGGTGATCAACTCAGGTGGTTCAATCCACATGACTAACAAAGTACTCAGTAAATCCCCTAAAGAATCCATTCTAGAATACTTGATCATTGAAGCCTGTCCTGATCGTGTCCCCATTCTATTATGTGCCCTTTACAGACCCCCCAGTCCACCCTCTGACATTTCACACCTCGAATCTGTTTTGGCTGATTATATTTACAAATATGAAAATGGTGTCATAGCTGGTGACTTTAATATAAACACTGATATACAAACTCCCAATTCTAAAAAATTGCTGGATATGTGTAGTGCACTTGGCTTGAATATTCTGGACACAGGTCCTACTCATATCCTAAAGGATTCTGCAACCAGCATCGATCACTTCCTTGTGAAGAATCTAGACTCTGTCAAATTCTGCAAAACTTACCCTGCCTGGGCTGTGTCTCATCACCGTGCTCTCCTCTGCTGCCTAAGAATTAGTAAATTCAAGTTGAGGCCTCATTTTATTAATACCCGTAGACTCAATTTAGTTACTAGGGAAGAGGTAGAGAGAGTTGCCATGACAATCTGCTGGGATGCCATCTTCCTATGTAGGTACCAATGTGGTCGATATGATCAAAATTCTCAACCGCCAACTGCTTTACATCCTCGATTCCCTTGCTCCATTGAGGAAAGTCCGTATTCGTCACCCTAAGACTCCCTCGTTCACCACCCACGTTAAGATGGTCCTTAAAGCTCGAGACAAAGCATATGCTCTTTGGCGACGTTCCCTTGATCCGGACGATTATGCTAATTTTAAAAAACTGAGGAACAAGGCCAAGTCCTTTGTCAGGAGAGCTAAACAAGCATATTTCTAAGGCCTCCTCTCTCCCTACTTGCCAACGAAACAACTTTGGTCTCGTATTAGAAAAACAGGTTTGCATTCTGCTGACACCCCTTCTATTCCATTTAGTGCTGATATTCTCAACACTCATTTTAGTGCTTCCAGAGCCCCTTTTCCAACCGTAGTTCTGCCTGTCTCTTCACCTCAGCATGATAAGTTTTCATTCAACTGCCTTTTGCTATCAGACATTTTCAAAGCTTTCTCCAAAATTAATTCCAATGCCACAGGTTCTGACCATCTTCCTCTCTGTCTTATTTTGAAAAGCCTCAACGTCACTGCTCCTATTTTCTTACACATATTTAACTTTGCAATCACCAGTTCATGCTTCCCTGACCAATGGAAAAACGCCCGAGTCATCCCTATTCCTAAGAAATCATCCGTAGAACGCCTTGAGGACCTACGACCAATAAGTATCCTCCCATCTTCATCCAAGGCCCTTGAGCATTGCCTCCTGGAACAGATGAGTAGCTATGTCATGTCCAACAACCTCCTTTCACCTTATCAATCTGGCTTCAGACCGCGCCACAGCTGTGAATCTGTTTTAATTTATTGATTAAACGAACTTACCTAAGTGAAGTTCAATCAGAATTATTCCTATTAAACACTCTAATATGTACACAAAGTAGTAGTATTCCATGCTACGCCACTTTTACAGCAAATAAAAAGGATATAGAGAAAAAAGTGCCCTACCTTGCCCGTATTCCTTAACCATGCATCCCGTGTAACCTCCCCGTGTGCAGGTTAGGTTACCTCAACTATGAAAAGAGACCAGAGCCGCTACCAGGGAGAGGCAATGCCCGGGTGGGATGCTGTACATATTAGAATGTTTAATAGGAATAATTCTGATTGAACTTCACTTAGGTAATTTCGTTTAATCAATAAATTATTCCACATACAACACTCTAATATGTACACAAAGTAGCTTGAAAAGACTTCACACTACCGGGAAAGGTAGCGGTTGCGAGGCCCCCACAAGAGGGAGGGGGTGACCACCCTCTCCTAAGAGGTGGTTACCCCCCTAAGCACCCTACGTGGTAGGGGTTCCATCAAGCATTAATTTAGAAAAGACCATTATAAACAAATTATGAAAAAACGGACGCTTTAATACTCATTTTGGTATGTAAAAGATGCAAATCTACAGAAAATCTTAGGAAACTGCCTGCATAAGGGTCCTATCTGACAGAGGTCGATTGTAAAACTTTGCAAATGTCTCTGACCTCGTAGACCAGCCCGCATACTTGCATATTGTATCTACGGAGAGTCCACCTCTGAGAGCTGCTGACGAGGCTGTATGTCTAGTTGAATGAGGTCGGAAAATAGATGTGTCGATACCTGACCTTTTCAGAGTTGATGTCATCCATCTAGATAGTATGGCCCTGGAGGCAATCTTATGTGGTCGTTTATGGGTAACTAGCATGACCACTCGCTTCGCTCGCTATCCGAGATTCGCTGTACGCAGTATCGTACATAATTCCGACGTTGCACAACTTGGGAGCCTACTGGATATTGGTGCCAAATTTGGTCGATATCCGTCGAGCCATTCAGGAGTTGACCATGGTCGACCATATTTCCGCTATGGTGAAGGGGACCGAAAAATTCCGACGTTGCCCAACTTGGGAGCCTACTGGATATTCGTGCCAAATTTGGTCGATATCCGTCGAGCCATTCAGGAGTTGACCATGGTCGACCATATTTCCACTATGATCAGGGAATTAAAAATGCGCCTACGTTCAACTTAGGAGGCTACCGGATATTGGTGCCAAATTTGGTCGATATCCGTTGAGCAATTCGGGATTCGACCATGGAGGGGCCCATGGATGCGCTATGGTCGACCGCAGGGGGTAGTCCGAAGGGTCGATCGTAGATAGAAATTCACGTAGATTACGAATAAGCGATAAAAAATAGGGGTTACCATTTCAATTAACGAAGTTGACCATGGTCGACCATAGTTCCGCTATGGTGAGGGAATTAAAAATGCGACGTTGCACAACTTGGGAGCCTACTGGATATTCGTGCCAAATTTGGTCGATATCCGTCCAGCCATTCAGGAGTTGACCATGGTCGACCATATTTCCGCTATGGTGAAGGGGACCGAAAAATTCCGACGTTGCCCAACTTGGGAGCCTACTGGATATTCGTGCCAAATTTGGTCGATATCCGTCGAGCCATTCAGGAGTTGACCATGGTCGACCATATTTCCACTATGATCAGGGAATTAAAAATGCGCCTACGTTCAACTTAGGAGGCTACCGGATATTGGTGCCAAATTTGGTCGATATCCGTTGAGCAATTCGGGATTCGACCATGGAGGGGCCCATGGATGCGCTATGGTCGACCGCAGGGGGTAGTCCGAAGGGTCGATCGTAGATAGAAATTCACGTAGATTACGAATAAGCGATAAAAAATAGGGGTTACCATTTCAATTAACGAAGTTGACCATGGTCGACCATAGTTCCGCTATGGTGAGGGAATTAAAAATGCGACGTTGCACAACTTGGGAGCCTACTGGATATTCGTGCCAAATTTGGTCGATATCCGTCCAGCCATTCAGGAGTTGACCATGGTCGACCATATTTCCGCTATGGTGAAGGGGACCGAAAAATTCCGACGTTGCCCAACTTGGGAGCCTACTGGATATTCGTGCCAAATTTGGTCGATATCCGTCGAGCCATTCAGGAGTTGACCATGGTCGACCATATTTCCACTATGATCAGGGAATTAAAAATGCGCCTACGTTCAACTTAGGAGGCTACCGGATATTGGTGCCAAATTTGGTCGATATCCGTTGAGCAATTCGGGATTCGACCATGGAGGGGCCCATGGATGCGCTATGGTCGACCGCAGGGGGTAGTCCGAAGGGTCGATCGTAGATAGAAATTCACGTAGATTACGAATAAGCGATAAAAAATAGGGGTTACCTTTTCAATTAACGAAGTTGACCATGGTCGACCATAGTTCCGCTATGGTGAGGGAATTAAAAATGCGACGTTGCACAACTTGGGAGCCTACTGGATATTCGTGCCAAATTTGGTCGATATCCGTCCAGCCATTCAGGAGTTGACCATGGTCGACCATAGTTCCGCTATGGTGAAGGGGACCGAAAAATTCCGACGTTGCCCAACTTGGGAGCCTACTGGATATTCGTGCCGAATTTGGTCGATATCCGTTGAGCAATTCGGGATTCGACCATGGAGGGGCCCATGGATGCGCTATGGTCGACCGCGGGGGTAGTCCGAAGGGTCGATCGTAGATAGAATTTCACGTAGATTACGAATACGCGATAAAAAATAGGGGTTACCATTTCAATTAACGAAGTTGACCATGGTCGACCATAGTTCCGCTATGGTCAGGGAATTAAAAATGCGACGTTGCACAACTTGGGAGCCTACTGGATATTCGTGCCAAATTTGGTCGATATCCGTCAAGCCATTCAGGAGTTGACCATGGTCGACCATAGTTCCGCTATGGTCAGGGAATTAAAAATGCGACGTTGCACAACTTGGGAGCCTACTGGATATTCGTGCCAAATTTGGTCGATATCCGTCAAGCCATTCAGGAGTTGACCATGGTCGACCATAGTTCCGCTATGGTCAGGGAATTAAAAATGCGACGTTGCACAACTTGGGAGCCTACTGGATATTCGTGCCAGATTTGGTCGATATCCGTCAAGCCATTCAGGAGTTGACCATGGTCGACCATAGTTCCGCTATGGTCAGGGAATTAAAAATGCGACGTTGCACAACTTGGGAGCCTACTGGATATTCGTGCCAAATTTGGTCGATATCCGTCAAGCCATTCAGGAGTTGACCATTGTCGACCATAGTTCCGCTATGGTCAGGGAATCGAAAATGCGCCTACGTTCGACTTGGGAGGCTACCGGATATTGGTGCCAAATTTGGTCGATATCCGTCGAGCCGTTTGGCCGTGAAAAGCAATTCGGGATTCGACCATGGAGGGGCCCATGGATGCGCTATGGTCGACCGCGGGGGTAGTCCGAAGGGTCGATCGTAGATAGAATTTCACGTAGATTACGAATACGCGATAAAAAATAGGGGTTACCATTTCAATTAACGAAGTTGACCATGGTCGACCATAGTTCCGCTATGGTCAGGGAATTAAAAATGCGACGATGCACAACTTGGGAGCCTACTGGATATTCGTGCCAAATTTGGTCGATATCCGTCGAGCGGTTTGGCCGTGCATAGAAGGACAGACACACAGACACACGGACAGACAGAGATTCGTTTTTATAATATAGTAGGGAAGTAGGGATGAAGAGGAAGGACTCTCCTTCTGGTCGTAGGGTGGAGGTGTCCGACAAGTAGCGTTGCACCAACGAGGCCACACACAGGTGAGGTTTCTGCTGAAAAAACGGGAGTTTTAACAGAGGTTGATATTTATTTGGCCCAGAAGTTTTGATGAAGTCTGGCATCTTTATCTCCATTAGTAACCCCGGTATTACTAGAATCTGATCTATCCTGATCAACGAAATAGTCTGCAGGCGCTGACCCGTCACCAGGAGGATAAGGGTAACTACTTTCTCAGACGGGCCTTCAAGATCATTGATCTTCTTGTCCAGGAATGACAGCACTATTTGTGGGTCCCATGTTTGGTCATACCTGGGAGTCGGAGGTCGGAGTTTATAAACTCCTTTGAGAAATCTAGCGACTAAAGGATGAGTACCAACAGGCTCTGTAGCCAATAATGCGAGGGCCGACCTAAATGAATTTACTGAATTATAGGATACCTGTGACGTACTTATCAAGAACATGTTGAAGAAAACCGATGACAGATTTGGGGGAGGGGCACCAAGGATCAGAGCCGTTTTGGTGACAGAAAAACCACCATCGTCTGTAGCAGGACATATACTGCGCCATAGTTGCCTCAGACAACGACGCAATCAACGTTGAGATGGTGTGGTCTGGTAGCCCCTTCATCCTGAATGCTTGGCTGATAAAATCCCGACCATTAGTTGCAGGGAGGTCGACAGTGGGTGTGCCTCTGAGCTGAAGAAGAAGGTTAGTAATTCTGAATCAAGAAGAGACATAAAGAGGGGGTACCAGGGCTGAACACCCCACCGAGGGGCTACGACTACCCCTCTGGCCCCATCATCCTGAATCTTTCGTAAAGTCCTAAGTAAGAGGGGAAATGGCGGGAAGGCATAGAATGTGAGACCCGCCCAGGATAAGGAGAAGGCGTCTACCGCAAACGCCTGAGGATCAGGCACCCAGGATACATAAGTGGGACATTTGGTTGACGCTGCGGATGCGAACAAGTCAATTGAAGGCTCCCCAAAATGTTCAATGATACTAAGGAAATGAATTGGGTTTAAGGACCACTCAGCTCCCTCTGGACACCTTCTAGAAGCCTCATCCGCCCTAAAATTATCTTTTGAGGTAAGTAGGTGGCACGAAGGAATATGTGCTTTGACTCACACCACTCCCATATGTCTAGATGTTGACAGTAAGGCCTCTGAGCGAACTGTGCCCTGTCTATTGACACAGGCAATAGCCGTACTATTATCGGCTCTAACGATAACATTGCAATGACTTAGGTTGAAGGCAAAATGTTGAAGTCCTAAAAGGATGGCTTTAAGCTCTAGAATATTAATGTGAAGCCGTTTCTCCTCTTCAGACCACCAGCCACTGATCACTTCACCTCCTGACACTGCCCCCCAGCCTGTCAAGGAACTATCAGAGTCAAATGAGAGAGAGAAAGAGTCTCGGCAAGGTTATTCACCTGAGAGGACCACCACTCTAAATCTGAGAGAACATAGTCGGATATATACATTCCCGCATTGTAGTCATTATTATAGATATGCAACATTCGAGATTTTTCTTTCTCCGCCCTTTTAACATGAATCCATTCATACGGGCTTGCCGGGCATAAGGAAACCAGATTACCAATCAACCTTGCAAACTCCCTTATGGAATCTATCTGTTGGCAATAAAGAAGTCAATTAGGTGTTTAGTTCTCTCTGCCTTCTCAGGAGGTAGGGACATTAACATCCTCTCAGAATCAAATAGAAACCCCAAGTAGGAGAAAGATGTTGATGGTGTAAGACGACATTTATCTACATTAATATTAAAACCCAGGAAAGTAAGCAATTTAACAAGTTTACTAGCGTGTGCTGAACGAATGGCCCAGGATCACAAAATCGTCGAGGTAGTTAGCAAGTGTCACACCTTGTGAACGAAAATGTGCCAGTATGGGCTTCATGAGTTTAACAAAGGTATATGGGGCTGACGATAAACCGAACGGTAGGCATTTGAACTGAAAAAGTTGATTTTCCACCATAAAGCGTAAGTACTTCCTGTGTTCACGCATCACGTTTACTGCATAATAAGCGTCAGAGATATCCACCACAGCACCGTATGCCCCTTGCCAAACAAGCTGGCGAACGATGCCGTGATCCTCTAACCTAAATGGAAGGGCTGAAACGAATTCATTCAATTTCTTAAGATTTAAAATTAGTCGCTTGCCTCCTGACGGTTTGTCCACTAGGAAAATAGGAGACAGAAATTGGCCTTCCCTGTAACTGCAACGTTCAATGGCCCCAGACATTTCTAGGTTAGCCACTAACTCCTTAACATATGCTAAATCCTTGGTTGGAAATAGCATCCTCTTTCCCGAGGACTGAGTGGGGGAGGCCTTAAAAGGAATTCTGTAGCCTAATACCCAGCTCAAAACAGTGTGATTGTCGGTGATGGAACACCAGCTTTTGAAATGATATTTTAAGGTGGCATGACGCCTAGTTGGAGTTCTTACCTCCGTTATTTCTGATATCTCGACCTGTGGTTGTTGCTGCGGTTGTTGAGGTAGCGCTTCTTGTAGTTGTTGGGTCCTTGATTCCGGGGTTTGGCCGAGGTGGATGCTGCCCCCCCCCCCCCCCCCCCCTTTTGGTAGGAGCCGGCCGCCTGGAGTTTAAATGGTTTGACGCTGAGGGTTGTGGCTGACGTTGTTGTTGGTGTGGAGCTGACACAGGTTTAGGAAGTAGGTCCTTAGCAAATGAAGAAATGCCCTGTTGGTCCCGTACCATGGACCTAAGGTCATCCCCAAACAGGAATTTCGAGGGTACCGCCTTAGCCGATACCGAGCGTAGCGGTCCCGGTAAGGCGTCACAAATGGCCTTCTTACGAAAACGTGAGATGTCGCAGTGTAAGGCAACAAGGGATCTCCCCACATTGGAAAGTGGGCTAAAAACTGGCTCGTCGTCAGCTGCGCGATTCATTAGCGTGGTAAGTGCAGTACCCGTGGCTGTGAGGGCCGTCGCCACCTGACGCTGAAAAGTTGTAAAGTGGTCGTCACGTTTCTTATGAAACAGGCTAAGGGACTCAACCAGTTCCGGATTGAGTAACGGCGGAGTGACCACACCCAGGTTGGCAGGTGGTGGGTACCTTTCTTTCACTTCCGTGTATTCGGCATAGGGGACCCCTTCTCGCAGCCAAATGGCCCTATCTGGACCTATCTGTCAAGCTACTGTGTAAGTTGAGCTCCGATGGTTTACTAGAGGCTGGATTCTCACCCAGTATCTCACGTATCTTAGGCGGCAAGTGGCTTTCCGAATAGTCCCCATCTGCCGACTGCGGGTTCTGGAAACCCCTGAAAACGGGAGACTCACGCCCCTGGCGTTCACGCGAAATCGGATGAGCCGAGAGGGCACCCGGCAGTTCAGGGGCGTTGACTGAGTCTCCCGAGCGATCTTCAGCTGACCTGGGAACACAGTCCCGAAAAACCGCACCCGGTTCCCCGGTGTGGGTTTGGGCCGGTCCCACAGACGGACCGGCTCGATCGCACGAACGAGAAAACGGGCGTTGCCCGATGTCTGGGGAGGATGAAACCGAGGTATAGTCAGATGACGACGATCTGCGATTTCGGTGACGGAAATGATGATGACGGGACATGCGAGAAAACTCCGAGAACATCTTTTCCAAAAACGACGGCGACGGAGAAGGAACACGAGGTCTGCGACGACGAGAAGACTGCGATCGGCTTCTGAACCGCCGGCGTTGTGACCGACTTGAAGGTTCCATTGGAACACGAAGGATCAAAAATTAAGGTGAATAGGTACAAGTTATACCAATCTCTGTAAAGGAGATACGTTTAAGAAAAAAAAAAAAAATAGATTGTCTATATTAAATTAGCGTAATTAGAACGGGCTTACTTAAAATGCATGTAATCGTGGCGACAGCAAGAAAAAAGATGAGGTAACCTAACCTGCACACGGGGAGGTTACACGGGATGCATGGTTGAGGAATACGGGCAATGTAGGACACTTTTTTCTCTATATCCTTTTTATTTGCTGTAAAAGTGGCGTAGCATGGAATACTACTACTTTGTGTACATATTAGAGTGTTGTATGTGGAATAATCAAAATCTCTGCGGATATTAGAAAGGGCATGGATAATAAACTATGCAATATCTTAATCCTTCTTGATCTTACCAACGCATTTGGGTCAATCAATTATGATCTGCTTATTAAAAAGTTGTCCTACTTCTTCAAATTCTCTACCAGTGCTTGCAAGCTCATTTACTCCTACCTCAATGGCCGCTCCCAGTGTGTTTTTGTCGATGGCTCCACCTCTGGGCTTCTACCTATCTTGGACGGGGTTCCTCAAGGTGCTGTTCTTGCACCCTTTTTATTCTCATTATTTATTAATGACATGCCCCAAGTTATTCGCCACTGCTTTTTCCACTTATATGCTGATGATACCCAAATCTATAAGCACAGTTTAACCCACCTGTCCTCTCTTCGTAACTCCGTCACTCAAGTCAATAACGATTTATCCTCCATACATAGCTGGTGTGTTAGCAATGGGCTGCTCCTGAACCCCTCTAAAAGCCAGGCAATTTTAATCTTTAATAAGCCTATAGATCACCACTCGCTTCCCCCTATTCTTATAAATAACTCACCTATTCGATACCATCAGTCTGTAAGGAATCTTGGGGTAATTTTTAACACTACGCTAACTTGGAATGAACATGTTGGTAAAATATCAAGACGCAGCCCTCCATTCGCTTCGAAACCTAGCCTTCTGTACGCCTCTCCATATCCGACTCAAACTGTTTCGATCCCTCATTCTTCCTCATTTCAGCTATTGTTCAATTCTTTTCATTTGGTCCCTTGATTTCAACTCCCTCAAACGCCTCCGGGTACTCTTCAATTCCTGTGTCTGCTATGTTTTCCGGCTCAAATCTTTTGGACATGTATCCCTCCATGCTGACCACCTCCTTGGCATGGATATTATAACGTACCTCAATGTCCAATCCCTCTGCATAATTTTTCGCGCTACTAAGGGCTGTCTACCCTCCTTTGTCAATAACATGTTTCTTCCTGGCTCGGGTCGTGCCAACAATGAGCAAGTCAGTCTCAATTGCAGGAGCGAGGCTGTGGAATTCCCTCCCTCTGGCGATTCGTTGTGCCTCTTCCCTTGGTGCGTTCAGGGGTGCTGTTGAGCGCCACTTCCTTGTCGAGCGATAGAATCCTCTCCTTCTCTGCTGTCTCTCTTACTCTTACTCTTCCTCTCCCCCCCCCCCCCCTCACAACACTATCTCATTTCTTATATTTTCTTCCTCTTCTTTTCCCTCATCCTGTTCATTCTAATATACATTCTGTTTTGTATACTCTAATATGTTTATTATGTGCCCTTCAGGCTGATTGTTTTTTAAATGCCCCTCAGGCCTTTTTTCTTTTTTTACTTAAAATTAGTATTTTTGTTATTTACTTAAAATTAGTTAATTAAAATTAGAATTAGTATAGTAATTTTTCGAATGACATGCGAGGTGGGACTCTGTCCTATATGTCAGAAAATATATAAATTTAAAAAAAAACAACCTAAATCAACTGACAAACCTCTCCGAAACTCATTTTGAAGTGGGTTTTGCCAAAGATGGATTGAAAATGACAGCTACTGTGAAAGGTGACGTTGATTTTGGGAGGCGCATTCTAAAAGACGTATTAACTTGCCAGATTTAACTACCAATCTGATAAGTGTGAGCAAAATAACAAATGCTGGTGGTTCAGTTGAATTTCACAAAAATCAGGTTATAATTCAGAAAAATTACATCTCTTTTGTTGGAGAGAAAAACAAGGATAGTTTATATGTCGTAAAATTTATTTAGGATAAAACCAGTTCAAAATCCTTGTTGGTTCAAAATAACATGAACCAAAATGAAATTTAGCACAGGAAGCTTGGTCATTTAAGCTACAAAACCATTAAAACTCTTAGTAAAATGTCATTTGGTCTTGAAAAGTTGAGACTTGTTAACCTTCATGCGCTCGCGCAGGCGGTCAAGTGACCGCCTTTCTGAATTTCGAAAAGATGCGCTCACCAGTGGTTGTTGGGAGGGATGGGAGGGGCATGTAGGTATTCTCTAGATTACACTTCTCACCGCACGTTCAGCACCTGAAATCAGTGACCCGCCTCATTGTTTACGCTCAGTACAGTTCCAAACTTGATAGTGTCGAGTCAGGCGGTCAGGAGACAACCGCCCGAACGCTTTCGTATTTTTGTTTTCACTGACGGCGGTCAGGTGACAGCCGCGCGACTTTATTATATTATTAATAATTATATATTATATTATTAATATATTATTAAATATATTTTCAAACAATTTCAAGTTGGGGGGCCTAAGTTCGACCAAACTAAACACAAAACTAGTCTACATGATGATAATACGAGTATTAGATGCAAAATTAGTAACATTAATCAAGTTTCACTTTTTTTAATGGATGCCTAGAGGTCGATTTCATTGACTGGAGTGTGGTTTTTAGGGGTATGCATAAAAAGGCACATTTGCTGAAACGGACCACGTTTTGAGATGGGAAAAGCTGAATAACATAAAATCTACAGGATGTAGCGAAAAAATTATGGAAGTAAAAGTTGAAGAAGATAACATGTCAAGAAAAATAAGACCAATCTCAAGTCTCTAGGACAAATGGTCACTATGTTAAGAGGAAAGAAATAATATTTTTATGAAAAAAAGTGAGTTTTTCTAAACTTCAACCTCGATGCGGCACGGGTTAATGTTATCCGATCGACCTAAAACTTTGGGAATCTCATTTTCTAGTCAAATGGCACCTTTCAGGGGGTTGCCACGATTGAATTTCGAAAGTTGACTTTTTGTGACCACAAGGCAATAGGCAAAATTTTTTTTGAGAAAATCACTTCTGGCAACCCCCTAAAAGGTGCCATTTGACTAGAAAATGAGATTCGCAAAGTTTTAGGTCGATCGGATAACGTTAACCCGTGCCGCATTGAGGTTGAAGATCAGAAAAACTCACATTGTTTCATAAAAATACTCTTCTTTTCCTCATAACATAGTAACCATTTGTCCTAGAGACTTGGGATTGGTCTCATTTCATTGAAAATGTTATCTCCTTCAACGTTTACTTGCATAATTTTTTCGCTACATCCTGTAGATTTTATGTTATTCAGCTTTTCCCATCTCAAAACGTGGTCCGTTTCAGCAAATGTGCCTTTTTACGCATACCTACCCATAAAAACCACACTCCAGTCAATGAAATCGACCTCCAGGCGATTTGACACTTCTTTATCACTCTTTTTTTTGAAAATGAGTATGTTTCAGGTATAAATGTAAAGGTTGAGGCAGTAATAAGGGGGGGGAGGATCTAGGTAACTACCAGCTACCAGATATATTGAAAAATGAAAACGTAGAAAGAGTAGCGATCTTGATTAGTTGTGGATATGAGGAACAGTTGATCGGAGTTCCTCAACTCGAAAATAGTACTGGACTCTTGCAAGCCCAGGCGGTATTTGGAGCCATTCAAGAGTGGGGTGCAGCAGACAAAATTCAAGCAATGTGCTTTGACACCACAGCTGCAAATACTGGTCGGGTTAGGGAGGCTTGTGTTTTGCTGGAGCAATTATTGCAAAAAGAACTTTTGTACTTAGCATACCGTCATCATATTTTGGAAATTATTTTGAAAGCCGTGTTTGATAGCAAGATAGGCTCGACCACTGGTCCTGAACCTAGCGTTTTCAAAAAATTTCAAGTTGGGGGCCTAAGTTCGACCAAACTAAATACAAAACTAGTCTACATGATGATAATACGAGTATTAGATGCAAATTTAGTAACATTAATCAAGTTTCACTTTTTTTAATGGATGCCTAGAGGTCGATTTCATTGACTGGAGTGTGGTTTTTAGGGGTATGCATAAAAAGGCACATTTGCTGAAACGGACCACGTTTTGAGATGGGAAAAGCTGAATAACATAAAATCTATAAGATCTAGCGAGAAAAGTATTGGAGTAAAAGTTGAAGAAAATAACATGTCAAATAAAATAAGACCAATTTCAAGTCTCTAGGACAAATGGTCACTATGTTAAGAGGAAAGAAATAATATTTTTATGAAAAAAAGTGAGTTTTTCTAAACTTCAACCTCGATGCGGCACGGGTTAATGATTGTTTGGAGACTGGTATAAATTTAATAGAACTCATACCCTCATTGCTACATAAGTTTCGAATGAAGAAGTTTGGGGTGGTTGCAGATATCAGAAGAGCTTTTTTGCAAATAGGGCTGAAGGAGGAAGATCGCGATTTCTTGCGATTTCTATGGAGGGACAAGGATGGGAAGTTAACTGTTTATCGACACCGCAGAGTAGTTTTTGGAGTAGTGTCTAGCCCATTCTTGTTAAACACAACCATTCAGCACCACTTGAATAGAATCAAGAGAGAATGTGAGGAACAAGCAGTTCCTGACTACTCTAACACCACTTTAGATATTCTGCAGAACAATTTTTATATGGACAACCTGATTTCCAGTTTTGAGGAAGAAGTAGAGTTGAGCGACTTCAGGAAAGAGGCCATCACCATCATCGGCGACGGGAAATTCGATCTGCGATGCTGGGAGTATACAGGACAGAAAGCGGGAAGTGACACGAGTAAGGTATTGGGGCTCGTGAGGGATTGGCAGTTGGACACTCTTCAAGTAAGTGTTGATTGCGTTAAAGGTATAGATCCAGATGCGATTACCAAGCGTAAAATCCTTTCCGCTGTTCATAAAGTATTTGATCCATTTGGGGTTGTTTGTCCAGTTACAATCCAGCCGAAGTTGTTATTGAGGTCCATTTGGCAGGACAAAGCAGGTTGGGATGACGAGGTAGGCGAAGATGTTCGCATACAATTTATAGAATGGGTGAAGGAGCTGACATCAGTATTCCGCGTTGGATATCTGGGGTTGAGGGGTCAGCTAGGTGGAGTATTCATACTGTAGTGGTAACTACAGTCACGGAAAACAGGTGTTCTGTTTATGTTGCGTTACGCTTAGAAAAATTGGTTGTTGTGTTTTTGGACGAGCACGGAATACACTTGTTATTTGTTGAATTTAGTTGATTCTTTCAACATTTGGGGGCCCGTCCGGGATCAATATGTCGCAGCGCCAACAACGATTGAAACGAACGATCTCTACTCGTCAACATCCCGTTATCGATGCGCACGAGACGGAAGTAGAAATGGTTCCCTTCGGTTTGGAGCAGAATGCACGGCATGCTCAATCCGCCTCAGACGAACATGGCCAGAATTCAATTGCCAATCCATCCTTGGACCTGATCCAGCGGCAGTTAACCGAGTGTAAAGCACGGATTCGTCAATTAGAACAGGATAATCGGCAGCTAAGACAATCGGTTTCTGTGCAGCCAATGCCGTCCCCCACAGCTACTCCAGGTATGAACACACATCGCTCGGGACCAGTTTTGGAGATTCAAAAGGAAGTAACAAGTTTGGACCAGAAACCTATTTCACACGAAGAAGCATTAATGAATTATGAGGGCCAAACTCCTTGGGAGGACTATGCTGGACATTTGGATATGGTGTCGGCAGTGAATGGTTGGTCTGTTGAACGAAAAGGCCAGAAACTCGCTGGCGCCCTTCGGGGGTCTGCCCTTGGGGTCGTGTTAGCAACAGTACCACCAGACGCAAGAATGAATTTCAATTGCCTCAATTCAGTTCTAGAGCTCAGGTTTGGCCAACAGCAATTGTCCTCTATGTGGCAAAGTGAGTTACAGACCAAAGTACAGCGACCAACTGAGTCTCTTCAACAGTTTGCTATGGATATAGAACGGATCGTACGGCTAGCCACACCACATTGGCCAGAACGATGTAGGGATGAAATTGCCTTGCACGCCTTCTTGAGAGGCCTCCGAGATCAGGGGGCTAAGAAAATTTTAGCTTGTTATGCACCAAAAACCCTACAAGATGCCTTAATGAGGGCTCGATTTATGGAAGGACAGAGCCAGAGTAGAGAACCAGCCATGTCCGATCCAGAGTGCTGGGGGTGCCACCTAAAAGGTCATGTCCGCTCAAAATGCCCTCAGAACAAAAAGCCTTCAGGTCGCGCTAATGTTGTAGAGACGCAGCCGGAAAACTAAATGGAGCCTCGGAAGTGGGCCTAGCCCAGGCTCCAAGGAACAATGGCCCTTGCGTATTCATCAAAACCGCACGAACCAGAGGAGAGGCACTATTTGTTGAAGCTAGGGTAGGCGGACGTGGTTGCTTCTTGCTTGTTGACACAGGAGCCACTGTGTCAATTCTTCGTCCTGATGTGGCGAGGAAGAGTTGTTCAACCCTGAGTTCATCCTGTTACACCAGCCTTCAGACCGCATCAGGCCAGAAAATGCAGGTGGACGGAGAGTGTTCTGTTGGGATACAGTTAGGAGAGACAGAGGTGAGACACTCTTTTCTAATTGCTAAGATTCGAGACAAAGCCATCCTTGGGTTAGATCTCCTTCGGGGAGTTAACGCTTGTGTCGATTTGGAACGATTATGTTTGCAAATTCAACAAACTGAGATACCCCTAAGGAAGCGATGGCAATGTGCAGAACAGGCATTCCAAATCAACAGTCAACACACAGTCACAGTCAACCCTCACACAGCCACAGCCAAATCAACAGTCAACAGACAGCCAATACCACGCAACGGGCATACATTCCACATTGAAACCAGTCATAAATTGCAGTCGAGCTTACCAGAGTGGGCACACAGTGCCTTGGCCAAATCAGATTTAGCTCCGAACTCACTAGAATGGAACAAGTTACTTGGTTTGTTCCAAAAGTGCCATGCTGCTTTTGCAGCAGACGGCAAGTTAGTAGGACGCACTCATCTGGTTCAGCACGCCATTGACACACGTGATGCTCGCCCGCTGAAACAGGCCCCAAGACGCATCCCTTTCTCACAAAATGAGCACATAAGTGAGCTTCTTCAGGATATGTTGGAGCAGGACGTTATTGAGCCATCAAAAAGTCCCTGGGCGTCACCAGTTGTTCTTGTACCAAAAAAAGATGGTTCTACAAGATTCTGCGTGGATTTTAGGAAACTCAATTACTTACTTTACTTTCTGTGGCGCTACAGTCCTCTAGAGAACCTGGGCCTCCTCAACAATCCTCCGCCATGCATCCCTGTCCAGTGCCGCAGTCCGCCACCGTCGAACGCCGAGCGATCTAATATCGGCCTCGACGTCATCGACCCATCTTGTGCGCGGCCTGCCTCTTCTTCTGCTGCCACCTGGCTTCCCATAGAGCATCTTCCGAGGGACGCGGGTCGAATCCATTCGCTCCACGTGCCCGATCCAGCGCAGTCGGCCCTTTTTGATGAAGGTCACAATGTCAGGCTCACTGTACAACTCCCGAAGCTCCTCATTTGTCCGAATCCTCCAGCGCATATCGTTAGGGTCAAAGATCGGCCCAAATATGCGCCTCAGGACCTTCCGTTCCCAAATCCGGAGCCTTTGTTCCCATTCCTGTGTGAGGACCCACGACTCTGAGCCATATGTTACCACCGGCCGAATCATGGTTTTGTACAACCTCAGCTTTGCTTTCCTTGGGATAGCATTGAACCTGAGCACCTTGCTGAGCGACCAGAAGCATCGGTTTCCTGCTTCCATCCGGCCTTTTATTTCTGCAGGGATGTCATTATCCTCCGTCACCATGGAGCCAAGGTACTTAAACTGCGAGTGCACTGGGAAGTTGTAGCCGACCATTTCAATGGACTCAGGGCGTCGGGCTGGCTGGGCTCTTGATGTTTTCATGTAAACAGTCTTCTGCTCGTTGACCCTGAGCCCTCTTTCTCTTGCTGCTCCCTCGAACTCCTGGAAAGCTCCGGATAGAGCAGCAATTGACCTGGCCACCATTTCGACATCGTCAGCATATGCTAGGTGCTGCGTCATACGATGGTATATCGTGCCTCCTGGGTTCGTGCGTATGGCACGTATCGCTCCTTCCAGACAGAGGTTAAATAAGCCTGGTGTTCGTTCATCAGTGCTCGACTGGCCCCTGGGCTGAATAAGCTCCTCACATTCCATGTTGCGAAATTAAGATGTCCATTTCCACGCCTGGGTCCAAAATCCATAAAATCAGTCCGGCTCTTTCTTTGTTGAGGTTTCGTAACTTGAGGTTTTTTTACAGAGCTGGGGTGTTAACCCTGCGTCCAACCCCCATGCTTGGAGGGCCAGGGAGCTTTTCTGTCAGGGTTTCCTCTCCCTTAGATGGTTGCCAACCAAGGCTGAAGGAGCCATCCCTCCCCGACTAGTGCCTATTTGAAGTGGCGGCACTGGTTCGCCACTGTCGCACCTCTTCTACGAGTTATGGGGCTTTTTTTTAAGCCTATCCTTGTCAACAGATAGCCCACCCCCTCTCCGAGGATGCCGCCTTGTCTGCGACTGCTTATTCGTCAAAGCTTATTTCGCAGCTAACCATAATATCTTATGGCCATCCCACTATCCGCAACCTGTGGACGCACCTGGTAGCATGGCATGCACACTGGGAAGAGAGCCCAGTCCAGGGCTCAATAACATTACGAAAAAAGACTCTTATGCGCTTCCTTGCATTCAAGACTTATTAGACATCTTAGGTGGGTCTGCATGGTTCTGCGTGTTGGATTTAAAAAGTGGGTACTGGCAGGTGGAGATGAAACCAGAAGACAAGGAAAAGACAGCGTTCACCATATATGGCAAAGGTTTATGGCAGTTTAAGGTAATGCCGTTTGGTTTGACCAATGCACCTGCGACGTTCCAAAGATTAATGGAAGCAGTAGTGCCCCAGGAACTTGCTTTGGTTTATCTGGATGATTTAATCATCCATGGACCTAGTTTTGATAGTGTCTTTGGAAAACTCGAAAAAGTCCTTCAATGTTTGGAACAAGCAAACCTCCAAGTGAATGCGAAAAAATGTTCCTTTTTCAAGTGGGAAACAAGGTATTTAGGTCATGTGATATCCAGAAAGGGAGTTCAAACAGACCCCGAGAAGACCAGAGCGGTAAGCGAGTGGCCAGTACCCCGGGATAGAAAGCAAGTGCGCAGCTTTCTAGGGTTCTGCTCATACTATAGAAGGTTTGTAAGAAACTTCGCTGAGTTGGCCAAACCGTTGACAAACCTCACCCAAGCAGATGTCCCCTTTGTGTGGAGTGAAGCCTGCAAGGCTAGTTTCAACCAACTGAAAGAGACCATGACCTCCGCCCCTATTTTAGCTTTTCCAGATTTGTCTAAGCCGTTTGTGTTGGACTGCGATGCAAGCGCTCATGCAGTGGGGGCGGTCCTATCACAGGAACAGGAAGGAAATGAACACGTAGTTGCCTATTTCAGTCGAACCTTGTCCAGTCCTGAAAAAACTATTGTGCTACCAGACGTGAATTGTTGGCAGTTGTAACCAGCATTAATTATTTCCATCAATATCTGTATGGCAAACGATTTAGTCTGAGGACTGATCATGCTGCCCTGACATGGTTAACCTCATTTCATCAACCAGAAGGACAATTGGCGCGTTGGTTGGAGAAATTGCAGAGCTATAACTTTCAGATAGTACATCGACCAGGTACAAAACATGGGAATGCGGATGGCTTGTCACGCTGCCCTTGTGGGGTGGAGTGTAAGTTTTGCCAGCGTAGGGAGCAAAGAGACCAAGTTCCTGGGTTACACCTGGTTGAACTGCTACCCCAAGATGACAATTTTCAGGAGGACCCAGTAATAAAGCAGATTGTCAAGTGGAAATTGGAAGGAGCACCAAATCGCAAAGAACTGATTGAGGCCGACCCAAAAGTTCGTCAACTGGTCAACCGTTGGGACTCCCTAGAGGTGCATGGAAAAAAGCTGTATCACTTGTGGATAGGAAAGAGGGGTTTGAAAAGAAAACAGCTGGTAGTCCCCCATAGTAAAATCAGGCAAATACTGACTTTGTGCCACGATAGCCCTACGGGAGGACATTTTGGATTTTGGAAGTCTCTCGCCAAAGTACGCCAAACCTATTTTTGGCCTGGCATGACGTCAGATGTCCGTGCATGGTGTAAAACTTGTCAAGTTTGCAAGAAGTTTAAAGGACCAAGACCTGTCAACCCAGCCCCCCTTCAACAGATGGCGGTGGGAGCACCTTTTGAAAGGATGGGCGTGGATATTTTAAGACCATTTCCCATATCAGTAAGGGGGAACAAATATGTGCTTGTAGCTGCGGATTATTTTTCCAAGTGGCCTGAGGCCATAGCACTTCCGAATCAAGAGGCTTCAACAATTGCTTCTGCTCTGGTGGAGCAAGTCTTTAGTCGCACTGGAGTACCTTTTGAAATCCACACGGACCAAGGGCGCAACTTTGAGGCTACCTTGGTGAAGGAAGTTGGTGATATCCTGGGCATGCATCGTACACGGTCCACGGCATTACACCCGCAATCTGCGGGGTTGGTGGAGCGGCTGAATCGGACACTAACAAAACACATAGCCATGTTTGTGGGTAAACACCAGAAGGACTGGGACGAAAAGATCCCCCTATTCCTCCTGGCATACCGTTCCACACCTCATGGTACCACCGGCTTGTCCCCAGCCCAAGTTATGTATGGAAGGGATCTCCATTTACCCGAAAATCTCGTTCGCCCGCCTCACCAACCCGAAAGATTGAACACTTCCTATGCATTGAAACTCCGAGAACAACTCGACCAGGTCCGAACGTTCGCTAAAGAAGAGGCTCAGCTGAAATTGCGCACTCAGAAGGAAACATTTGATTGCCGTGCAAAGAAACCACAGTTCAAAGATGATGACTGGGTGTGGGTATATGAGCCTAGGCGAATCCGAGGACTCTCCCCAAAGCTCCAACCACTGTGGACTGGACCTTGGGTGGTCAAGAAGCGCCACAATGACGTTCTGTTCGACGTACAAATGGGAAGGAAGAGTCTACATGCCAATCGGTTGGCGAAAGCAGATCTTTGACCTGAGGACAGGTCTCAAGAGACAGAGGGAGCAGTGTAGTGGTAACTACAGTCACGGAAAACAGGTGTTCTGTTTATGTTGCGTTACGCTTAGAAAAAGTTGGTTGTTGTGTTTTTGTACAAGCACGGAATACACTTGTTATTTGTTGAATTTAGTTGATTCTTTCAACAATACGTTTTGCGATGCTAGTGAGTCAGCTTATGCTGCAGCTGTGTTCCTCAGGGTGGAAACTGAGTTCGAGGTGAAGGTCCAGCTCATACAAGCTAAAAGTAGAGTTTCTCCATTGAAGAAGGTCTCGATTCCAAGGCTTGAGTTGTTAGCAGCGCTTATAGGGGCGCGTTTACATGCTTCATTGGTTAAATTTTTTCCGGATGATTGTCAGTCATATTTTTGGACGGATTCGGCGACGGTACTAGCATGGATTCAGCGTGGGGACAAATGGGCTAAGTACTTTTGTTTGGAATAGGGTTGCAGAGATTCGTAAGTTAACGAGGGAGGAGCAGTGGCGTCATATTCCAGAGGCCATGAATCCAGCCGATCTATCCGAGCTATGGATTCATGGGAGTCTTCTGACGTTTCTTACGACGAACAGGCCATCGATAGCGAGAAAAGCAAGAGTACCATTTCGCTTCTGAATAGTAAAAAGGAGCCATTGGCAAAGGATTGGTACTATAGGTACTTTTCGAATTTCGAAAAGATAATTCGAATGGTAGGGTGGATGTATAGGTTCGTTCGCAATTCAAGAGCGCGCAGCAGTGAATGTTTAGTTACCTGGCGAGGACCGCTTTCCATTGACGAGATTGTAGAGGCAGAACTTCGAGTGATGAAATGTATTCAGGCAGATAGTTTCAATGGAGTTAGGGATCAAAGCATTTCGAGTTTGAGACCGTTTGAGGGTTAAAATGGAGTAATTAGGTTGAAGACGAAGATTTCATATAGACCAGACAGCTACGATTTTAGGTTCCCCATCGTTTTGCCTAGAAATCATCCTGCGGTCGACCTCATTATCCGAAGATTTCACGAGAAAGAGTGTCACGTAGGAGCATAGGGGCTTCTGGCGATGTTAAGAGAACGGTTTTGGATATTAGGAGGTCGAAGGACTGTAAGAACGGTTATTTCACATTGTGTAACCTGCAGAAGGCAAAATGTACAAAGGATCCAGCAGCCATCTCCTCCTCTTTGCACAGACCGAGTTAGGGATGCAGCAGCTTTCGAAATAACCGGAGTGGACTTGGCAGGACCAATTTTCTTGAAAGGCAACAAGAAGGCCTGGATTTGTCTGTTTACATGTGGAGTTGTCAGAGCCATACATTTGGAGTTGGTTACGGCATTATCCACAAATGAGTTTTTATTGGTGTTACGTAGATTCGTTTCGAGGAGAGGGCGACCAAAGACTATCTTCTGTGATAATGGGACAAATTTCAAGGGGGCAGAGAGTGCTCTGCGGCAGGAAAATTGGGACCAGGTACAAGAATATTGTAGCACAGAAAGGATAACCTGGAAATTCATCCCTCCGACAGGTGCATGGTGGGGAGGTTGGTGGGAAAGGATGATAGGGTTATTGAAGAAGTTGTTAAGAAAGGTATTGAAGAGAGCGACATTGAGCTATCCAGAAATGGAGACCATCTTATGTGTCTGTGAGAGAATTTTGAATGCCCGACCTCTCACATATATGTCTCGAATGAAGCAGTGGAGCCAATAGCTATTACACCTGCGATGTTTATTCAAGAGGTTCAGGAAGCAGGGGTACCTGAGTGCGATGTTTTGGAAACAGGGGATCTAACCAAGAGATTAGGATACCGCCGAAGATTGAAGGAGGAGCTTCGGAGAAGGTTTCGGTCCGAGTATTTGGGGCAGTTAGCTATGAGGGCTAAGGACAAAATGAAGACAATAAGTGTTGGTGATGTGGTGCTCGTTGAAAATGACAACCTTAAGAGAATAGATTGGCCTATAGGTAAAGTTGTTAAACTTCTTCCAGGTGCAGACGGAACTACCTGGCTAGTACGAGTTCGGACAGCATCGGGAGAACAGTTGCGGCCTGTACAGCGGCTGTACCCGCTTCTGGAGGCGCAAGAGCCAGCCAAGAGCAGCTGACACCGTCGCCATGAGCTTCAGAAGTTATCCAGCACCGCCCTGGATAACTTGGGGGGAGGGTGTTGGCGACACGAAACAAAATATGTACCTACCTACTACATGTCACGAAGCGCCTCCAGGAAAAGTATGGTCGGTTATTGAAAACACCCGGATATCAGTTGAGAGAAAAGACAATCGACCGAGTTGAAAAGTTGGGATATTTCAAGGGAATGAGGGGTTCGTTTGTTGATTGCAATATGAGTGGTAGTGCATTGCATTTTGAGAAAAGTGACTCTTACACCGATTTTTACAATATACTTAGTGGTTCCCTTTGCGTTCTAAAAGGTTTAGTTTTCTTTCATTAGTGTTGTATTCATCTTATTAGCCGTTGTAGATTTAGGAGTGCTTAAGTTGTTGTTTGTTGTGACAACGGGTAAAGTATTAAATGTAAATATGTTGATTGACAACATGAGCACTATTCAAATGATAAAAAATGGAGGTAGCTCCAAACGATCAAAACGCATTGACATTCGCTTCAAATTTCTAAATGAAAAAATAATGGAAGAAAGATTTGATTTAAAACATTGTCCTTCTGAAAAACAGTTGTCAGACATTCTAACAAAGTCACTAACTCCAATGATTTTTGAAAGCCTCAGGAATGAGTTCATGGTTCTCCTCTAATTGAAAAATTGAAAATCTTTTGTAATGCTTTTGTAGTACAGTAGAAATTTTATGTTTGAAATCCCCATATGTTCATGTTTAATGATGTTTGAATTTATATCTTAAAATGTAAACCGCATTTAGATCTAAATTGAATAGAATTTATTTAGTAATTGTTTTGAATGCCACCTAACTTGTAAAGTTAAATTGAAATGGAACACTCACCATATTTGAATTTATGGGGGAGTGTTGGGATGTATGTAAATTCAAATTTGAATGTTTATCGCGCTTCTCGCTCCGGACTTTTCATTCTGTAACATTGGAAGCACTGTTTTATATAACCTATGCTTTCTTTTCTGCTGTAAAATCTATCTCCTCTGAAAACGTGCTAGCTAAAATCCTCTCTCCAATAATAAAACCCTTCTGACTCCATTACCGTCGTTATTTTGTCTAAATACCTCAACATTGTTCACGTTTCCCTTGTAAACATGGTATAGACATGGAGGTACATCCTCTTGATTTCCTACGTGAAAGTTGCCCATATAGTTCTTGGACGGTGCTAAAGCCGATTCTGACGTCGAAATGTCAGTACGATCTATTCTATGCATACAGGAAACATGGAAATAATCCAAGTGCCTACATGATTGGGTTTATTCCTTTTTGAAACGATGGCTGCTGTTCATCGATATTCCAGTCCTGAATGATAGAAGTGCTAAATACATTAGAGATCACGTCAGATTACGTCCATTTCGAAAAGAATTTAATGACTATCAATAATCCTGTTTTGTTTTTTTAAATTAACTAGCTGTTGTGCCCGTCGCTGACGGGCAGAAATCGGGGTGGGTCCATCTGACTTTGTTACCTCTCGCAGAAGTAAACCTCCTTATGTCCTTCCCTGGTCATAGAAACATTTAAATACGCGAGATGGGTTCGATCCATTGAGCTGTTTTCGAGAATTTAATTTTTTTATGTTTCGGCGTCCCTATACACCCCCACCCCTATTCATCGGATCCGGAAGTAAACCCCCCTATGTCCTTCCCCGGTCATAGAAACATTTAAATACGCGAGATGGGTTCGATCCATTGAGCCGTTTTCGAGAATTTAATTTTTTTATTTTTCGGCTTCCCTATAAACCCCCACCCCTATCCATCTGATCCGGAAGTAAACCCCCCTATGTCCTTCCCTGGTCATAGAAACATTCAAATACGCGAGATGGGTTCGATCCATTGAGCCGTTTTGGCGTGATTGAAAGACAAACAGACAGACACCACGAAAATCACCTGTAAATTTAGTTATAATATATAGATAAACCTAACATGAAGTTTGTACGTTTTTAAAATATAGTGCACAATAATGATTCGAATTTCAAGTTTTATATTTTCCTCATGTCCTGAAAATGATTGGTAATAATCAGTGTGGGTGTGAGTACTCCAGGTAGGTAGCCTATTGTTTTTTCAGGTTCATTTGAGTTTTCCACTGTCGACAATGCAGCTCATTATCTAGTAGAAAGGTTCAAAAGATTGAAACCCCAATAAATACCCCAAAAAACCCCCAAAAAACCCAACAAATACCCAAGCCCAAACTACCCAATAAATATCCTTTTGATGTTCCTATTTATCATGTTGATCATTTTTCGTAATTTGGAACATTTTAGGGAACAGAGACGTTGAAAAGAATATTTGGTACATAACTCTAAAGTCCGTATTTTATTAAATTTGGGTGGTATTAGTTTGGCTTGTGAACGCCATCTAGGTCTACTGGTTAGAAACCTGTAAAAATATCTAGTTCACTAGACTGCTGCGTAGAGCGCACTACTATCGGTTACCCTGGATACTATAGTGTTGAATAGAATCCATATGCACACGATTTTACATTGACTGGACCTTCCTCGCCTTTCTTCCTTGGAGTATGGAAGAAGAGAGAAGGAAAAGTCACTCCATGTAAAATGGGGTGCATCCTTTTCTTCGCCACGACGAACCCGGGCCCTAGTGGAGGCGGTGCCATTCTCGTGTGTGATCTCAGTGCCCAAGCGGGGCGCGTTTCTGTTCTCGTGTGTGATCTCACCCCCCGTTTCTGTTCTTACCTTAAAAGGGTGTTACCTTAACAATATGTCGACTTCATGTCCTCCAGGAAGGCTACGAACAAGTCTGGTGCGTTACTTCGCCACATCTTCCAACAGTAATGGTCTAGGTGAGACTGGAGCATCTCGTTGGGGACTCCTCTCAGTAGCTTCATAATTCGATTTTTCGCGTCCAGCCACAACCGCTCGACACCCTGGGTATGGGCGCCAGATCCCGGGTCTACGTAGTGATGCTGGTGGTTCACAGTTTTATGGGTCAATAGCTGCCGGGTCGGCTATCAAGCCGTTTTCTCTTAAAAATACCACGCACTTCTCCTCAGACGCAACAACGTTCAGATAAAATTCTCTATAAAACATCATGATGAAACTTAACAAAACGAACTCGACTAAGGCAGGGCCACGAGGTAACTGGAGCTTAACCCATGATCTCCAATTATTGCTCTGAGACCTACCTATTGCCTTCCTTCACCTTTGGAATGCGCCCTGGCAGAGAACTGAAAACAAGACACATAATAAACATCACCGAGATCACGAGAGATCACACTGACCTCGACGGCCGCGTGAGATCGCACACGAGAACGGCACCGTGGAGGCGAGCGTAACCTTGTACCCTTGTAGTACTAGGGATGGGTCAAGAAACGAGAAACTAGTTTGAAATAACTAGTTCGAAAAAAAAAACGTTATAACCGTTTCTCAATTTGAAAAAAACTAGTTGAAAAAAAAAAACGGCACAAGTAGGTAGGTGTTAGTTCTTTGAAAAGAACTATCAAATAATCAACTATGACTCGGAACAAACTACGAATAACAAGAGGAAGAAGAAGAATGTAGGTGGAAACTGGAAGGTATTTAGGTGGAATAACTCGTTCCCACTTGGTGTTATTCTATCGTTTTTCATATGTACTTAATCGTAGTATTCTATTACTCCCAATCCAATACTCAAGTGTTGAAAAAATAATCTCAACTAGTCAAGCGATTGTGCGATAGGACTGAAAAAAAAAATGTTAAAGAGATCCTATTTTTTCTATAGTTTTTTCTAAATATAAATATATAGGTATATGTAAACAGTCACATAGGTTGCACTAAAAAATTAGTGTACTTCGTTCGTGTGTTCTCATAAAAATGTGATACATTTCAAATATGTACCTATGTTTTCTCATGTTTGATCGGTTTTTATTACTTTCTACTTCTACCTATTTGATGAATTGTTCTCCAAAACTTTATGACATGCAAAGAACCGTAAACAGAAAAATTTAACCAAAAATGTCACCATCTACTTACTTTTGTTAAATATTTTGGAGTCTTTTTTTGGCAGCAACTTTTTTGGCAAGTCCCGTCCAGTAAAACCATGCTCCTTGCTCATTTAAAACAAACCATCTTCAAATGCGTCGACAAAGTTTTCGTTTTTCCTATTACTTATCAGTTGAAAAATACAGTTTTTTGTTTTCTTTGTAACTACGAACAACATTTTAGAACACCTGCTGTTTCACCCGTTTTTCGTTAAGAAGAAAAGAAACTAGTTTTTTTGTAACTAGTTTTTTCGACAGTTTTTTTAATATAACGAACGTTATTTTACGTTTCTCGAAAATAACTGTTATGCCCATCCCTATGTAGTACAACTAATCATCACAAGAGCTGCTAGTGCATCACAAGACCTCCACGCTCTGCCCCGTCCCCTTCCTTTCCGCCCGGTATCCACGTTTCAATGGCTTTTTCTCGTTCTCGTTCACAATCTTGTGCCTTGCCCAGTAATATTTTTGCTTTATTACTTTTTATTTCGCGTCGTTCTGTTTTATAATTTTTATAGTCTTCATCATTCCTAATGTAGTACCTAGATAGTTCTGTGACGTAGTTTTCCACTGCTTGCCTCCACGAAAGTGTTGTGTCAAGTGGTGCAAATATCTAACCCCTTTTTTTAGTGTATATAACAAATTTAATAAGTATTTCAACTGTATTAATAAACTATCAATTTTAATAACCTGTATTAATTCAATTGGGTACCTACCTACTCATTGTCGTTATTTACCTATTTGTTGGTTAACTACTTGGTAATTTTTTTTCATTTCACTAATTTTTGTCCACATCAACTCCTATGAATAGAAGAATTTACGAAATCAAGCAGTGTTAGGTAAAGCAAAACAGAAACATAACACGCCATGGTAAATAGAACATTAAAATATCCTCAAGAAATATAATTTTGATATCAAATGACAAAAATAGGTCAGGTTGTCTGGTGGGGGGAGGGGGGAATGTCAGGCACACCGCGCTCTATCGATGCAGGTATGCACTATGGATAGTTCCACTCGCCACCGTTAGATTGCTCTAAAAGGGGGCTTCTCAGTACGCCATTTTACGTGAAGTTTCCTTCTCTTCTTCCATGCTTGGAGACATGCCAGGTGGTCCCCACCCCTTGAAAGTATCGTTTATAACAGTTTGTAGTCTCTCTATAGATAAATAAAAATACATAAATAAACCTATCGCCCCTTGAAAGTATAGTTTATAACAGTTTGTAGTCTCTCTATAAATCTATAGATAAATAAAAATACATAAATAAATCTATAAATAAACTATCTATAAACCCACACCGAGTGACGAAAAGTTTTTATCTATAAAGTGCAGGTCCCGGAACTGAGTTCTCTTTTTGAAACTTGTCACACTGGATGGCGGATGAGGTTTTTCAAGTGGAACTGAAGTTAACCCCGCTGGAACCTTCCCAAAATCTCATTTCCCTCCAACCTTCACACTAAATGGATCTTTCATCTCTTGGTACCTACTCAGCAATTTTTCGGCCCTTCATGTTTGGCTCAATTCCAAGGTGTTCTAGCTGATCAGTTCTGAAATTGAAACAGGTCTATGTTCTAAACCCCACCCTTCCAAAAAACGTAAGTAGGTTCTAGTTTTTAAACTTTAAAACCAGTTCTGGTGGCTGGAACATGCTTACAGCTAGATGGTATAGTTTGAACCATGCGGGTCACCTGCTATATAGTAAAAGTACAGCTATCAATCGAAGAGTTATCTCCTCCTCCCACTATACCTATTTAAAAAAACGCTGCAAAGTCCTTGTCATATGGGTTTATTATTCTATTGGACATACCTACAGAAATGTTGGCTTTTCGTTTAAGTACTGTTTCTTTCATGCGTAATACGTAATCAAAATAGCTATTTCTGATGGTTTCCATAATTTTTTTTTTTAATGGCTGTGGTCATGTACGCTTGATTGTTTTTGTGCTCTGTGGATTTGTGACTTTATAGCCAGTTAGGTATTTCTTTGATTAGTGTCCCAGGACTTTCTTAACGCCTACTCAGCAATTACCTACTTTAGGATCATAAGCCATAAACAGCATGGTTTTTACAAGAACACCTGTGAAACACGACTCAAAACCGCTTGCTGGTGAGGTTACTGATAGTGGTACAGAAAGAGTCCTTATTTTTCCAGGTTCGAGTCAACCTTAAATACAACTGCGTCCGAAATATTGGAGGATACTCGAAATTTGGGTATCGTAATCCCGTCTGAGCTCCAAATTGAGCTTGAGAATCGGATCACGAGCAGCGTGTCTAATCTTCTTTCGTTGATAGTCGACCATGTGAAAAGCGATATTGCTGACCACATCGACCTCCTAGAACAAAATGGAAAATATCTTAACCTGTATTTGTATGGCCTGCCTGAACACCCCAGTGAGAAAGAGGATACTGATCTCTTGTTGGTTGACGTATTGAATAAAGCTCTAGATATGGGTGAGGATGGGCTGTGTCCTAACAACAGCGTTAGGGCTAAACGAATTGGTAAGCCAACCCCCAACAAATCTTCCAAAATACGAGCACGTCCTATTTTAATAACTTTCATCTGATTTCGCACTAAAATGAAGATATTCCAGAAGAAAAAGGCCTTGAAGGGCACAAAGCTCCTTATCTCTGAGGAACTCACACTGAAGCTTGGAGGTTTATAGGCTGACCTTGGAGGTTTATAGGAAGGCAAAGGATCTTCTGGGAATTATAAATGTTTGGACCTTTGGAGGAGTCTTCAAGGTATCGTTTAATGATGAAATTCATTCCTTCCAAACGTTATCTGCATTTGAGAGGGAATCAAATATCAGGCCTCCTGACAATCCCGTTGATGATCAAAAACTGGATACTGGAGAAGAGAAGATAAGCTAGGTTCACATGGATGCAGAAAGTGCGGAGCGGAAAGCCACCTGATTTGCTGGAGCAAAGGATCGAGTGGGGGGACTCCTTCCACAGGTCGACTTTTGGAGCGGACTGTTCGCGTTCTGGAGATTTTGATATTTTCCGCACCGCATGAGTGCGCAATTACCTTCTGCGCCCCCCCCCCCCCCCCCCTAAACCAGCACGACAATGTTCAATGTTGTTTCTTGAATGATTTCTTCAATAATTATTAGGTATTTGGTGTAGGTGGAATTTCCATTTATAAGTTGGGCTAGGATTTCCATGTCATGATGGTGAAATATTTTAAGCTACCATCATCCATGTTATCATTCCTTCTCAAGAAATATGCGAAAAGGGCCTCAGTGTCTTTTTCATGGGATTCGATTTTTTACGGCTTTGTGTCCGATATGGCACGTTGTTAGAAAAAATGTGTTCGAAAAAATGGTCCTCAGGCCCTTTTGCGTACCTATGTTATGCTTTTTTAAAAAGAATATTTTTTTTCGATTGCAGGCACGACCTAAGGTCTTCCAGTTTTTGTTTTATTGTAAAATATACCTACTGAATGTTTTTTTAATTATAATATTATTATACTGAGTTTTTGTTGTATTATACCTATCGAGTTTACCTACAAGTTAACAGTATAGGGATGCAGCTTGTCAGTGACCTTACAGAAGACTTGAGGTTTGTTCGCGGTGGCCATCTGACTGTCTTCAAACCGTCAGATCCATCATTTGGCGTTCGCGGTGGTCTTGCGGACTCGTCTCGGACTGTATAGCATCCATAGGATGCTGTTCGCGGTGTTTTTCTGGCGGTTCGAAGACAGTTCCAAGACCGTCGATCAGTCCGCGGATTTTCCAATGTACTCCTTTCTGACTGCTCACCCCCCACTACCGCTCGCCCGCTTAAGCCAATCAAATCATTTCTCATCGCACCGTCGTTCGTCGTTGTTATTCGTTCTAATAACCCTAGCCACTTCTCTCACTTGCGTTTTCGTACTTCTCGCTCGCCATGAGTTCATCGAGTGATGAGGGGTCGATCTCTCCTATCGAGGTGTCATCGGAAGATGATTTGGACTTACTCCATCCAGTGAAAAAAAAAAAAAATGAAAACTATCTGGAAGAAGTTTTTCCTGTATACGACGAGGAAACTTTTTTGTTCATTTTCGTGTGAGCAGGCCAATAGCCGAAGAGTTGGCTCGACTGTATGGTGCCTCTTCCTCTTACCATTATCAAGTAAGTTGTTTACTTTTGCTAACCTCTACTTTTCACATCGTGCCTGCATCACCTACCTACTTACCTGAAACAACCTGTGTACAAAACGAAGATCCTGTTTTAATTTCGAAAGCGTACTATTTTAAGTACCTACTATAATATTATAGTTATAGAGTACTATTATAATGCCTTGCTGATGTGTAGGTATAGAAATACAACCCCCAACTGACTCTGACCATTTCCACATTTTACAGCTGTAAGCCCCCTCTGTTGATACGAAACGTTACTGGCTTTTTGGTAGGGCTGATGGCCTGAAATTACGGAGGCACCAGTACGATCGTTTCGGGGGTTTATCAAAATACACAGAGACCACCTTATGTTGAAGGGAATCGGGATAACAGAGAACACGTAGGTACAGTTGAGTTACGTAATTAAGTATAATTAAAAGGAAGCAGAATGGAAACGTTACTATCAATACAACTTGAAGTGGGGTTCACTGAAGGTGCTCGTTTTCGAATGCTGAAGGCCAAGCGACGTTACTAGTTACTATTCGAGGATAAACAAAGGCTGATGGCAAAGACGTTACGTTACGTTACGTTATTCGTTACTTCAAAAGATAAGGGTGCTGAAGGCCTGGGAGGGACGTTACTTCATACACATATATACAATGAGAAATAGATAATAATACTAATGAAATAGGTAATGCAAGGTAAGAGATATTGACGTAATTCACTTAGTGTTACGGTATAGTTATAGACTCGTTACGAGGTAATATGTACAAGTATGATACAAAAAGAATAATAAAAGGAAAGAATTTGCTGAGTACGGATCGAAAACATACATAAGTGAAAATGCGTTACTAAACAAAGGATTGTGACCTGTTGGCGTCGATGGCGTCTTGAATGGCGTTACTGCGCGTCACTACGTAGTTCACCAGGGGGGTTTTCGCAGAGGTCGCCCGAAGGTAAGACTTGCTAAGATTTAATAATGAGTCTCTGTCTCGGGGGGAATGGGAAACTGATATAACTGCAGTTTCGGGATAAACACACACTCCGTTACTCCAACAATTCGGAAACGCGTTACTACTATCGTTCGCACAGGGCATAGAAGCCTACAACTCTCACTCGTGACAAAAATACTTCGGTCTGAGAACAACTGAACACTTCGCTGGCAGAAAGACGACTGGCCAGGAGTAGGGGGACGGACGCCCTGAGCTGGGGTGTCTCCCCTCCACTCCGGGCCAGCGCGGAGGACTACACACCCTCGTTTGCGAGTGGGGACGACCGGGTGATAGGAAATAGTCCCTCAAAAGCCCGAGGCCGGACGGTGGCGCTGCCGCGGGAAGGCGGCGGCCTACACCCTTCCCCCTCCTGAAAGCCGTCGTCCTCGGCGGCGGGACTCCACCCGAAGAGACTGGGGATGGGGAGTGGCTTCGTCGGGTATGCCACTGTTAGATGCAACTCGTACTGTCTTCTTCGGCAATGAATGCAGGCGGGGTCGTCGTCCAGGTGAGGTCCGTTGCAGGAGGTTCTCAACTTTCCATTCTTGTACTTCTTGATCAGCCGAGCCCAAAACTCCTTGCACGAGGAACAGCGAAAGTGCTGGAGTCGCTGGGCGGGGCGTTGGCAGACCGGACAGACTTGCTGCGGCTTCGGCGGTGTGGGTTGGTCGTCTTGAGTTGTAGGAGTTCCCACGGTTTGTAACTCCAAGGTGGATTGTGTATGCATCACCTGGCGTGTCCGGGTGGTCGAGTGGTTTGCTACTATTTTCAACGGGGCCACATGGGGAGGAGGACGTGGTCGAGGAGGAGTAGGCGCGTCTTCCTCCATCTCCAGCTCTGAATCGGAGTCACTTGAGGCGTTGACGGAGATAGGCTGCGTCGGTGAGCGAGTGAGTACTTTATTTACATACATGAAAACATTAACATTATATATAGATTTTTTTTTTTTTTTTTTTTTTTTTTTTTTTCTTTTTTTTTTTTACAGTTTCCTTTTGGACCCAACCCTGGTGCACGCACCGATCCTAGCTACAAAACCCTTGCGATGCAACTTGCGGTAATCGCGCGGAGGACGTGGGCGTAGGCTGTACGGAGCCGTCGGAGGCGCTATTGTTTCTGTTTCACCCGGGGTTTCGGGTTCGGGTGGTGCAGGTGTTGACATGGGTTGCGTTACGGGTGGCGCCTCATCCTCGTCCGTACTCCAGCCGTCGTCGTCGTTTGGCACTGAGGGAGCGGGCGGCACGAGTCGTGTTGGTGGTGGATCCTGTTTTTGAGGTTCTGCGAAGGCGTCGTCCGGTATTCCGTTAACGGAAGCGGGTTTCAACCTATTGATATGAACCACCTGGGGTCGTCGCTGTAGGGCATCGTGAATGCGATACGTTACATCGGTCAATCGTTGGACTATCGTCCATGGCCCAGTCCAGGGGCTCCAAAACTTTTTGCAGACTCCCTCAGGGAGTTGCATGGCCCTGAGGTAGACACGTTCCCCCACCTCAAAGCTTCGGGGTGTCCGTCGCTTGTTGATGCGGTCGTGCTGTTGCTTCCATCGTTTCTCCAGCTGACGGGCGGCGAGTCGCCGGGCCCTCTCCAGCAGAGCTAAATGATGGTCCATGTCGGGTCGTTCATTTGGGGTCCATTCAATGTGGTTGGGCAGTCGAAGCTCTCTACCGAATGTCAAAAAATTAGGGGAATAACCAGTGCTTTTGTGAGGAGTTGCTCGATAAACGGCCAGCACTATTGGGACCGCCTTCTCCCATTCTTTAGTTTTCGTAATTATTTTTGACATTATGTTTGCGAAGGTACGGTGGAATCTCTCGCAAACACCATTACTTTGTGGATGGTAGGCCGTCGTCTGCACCTTCTTAATTCCCCAATTGTCACATAGGGCACGTACCAGGGCTGACGTAAAGGCCGTTCCCCTATCAGTAACGATACGCTGGGGGACTCCGTGTGTCGGGATGTAATGTCGAACCAATTGGCGCACCACTGTGTCGGCGGTAGTATCTGGTACTACATAGGCCTCAGCGAACTTTGTGAAGTGGTCGACGATGGTGAGGAGGTGCTTCGTGCCGGTCCGGGTGGTTAATGGGCCCACGAAATCCATTCCTACTATTTCCCCTGGGCCTGTTGGGAGCAGAGGTTTCTGAAGGGGGGCAGTCTGTCGGATCGGATCATTGCGCCGTTGACAAGGTTCGCATTGGGCAATGAACTCGCGTACATCGCGTTCGATCCGGGGCCAGAATCCCAGTCGCCGCACCATATTTTCTGTCGTTTCGGCGCCAGGGTGGCCGGCCCATACACTGCCATGGCAATTGGCGAGTACCCAACTGCGCATGGTGGATGGTATCAGGGGGACGAAGGTGATCCTTCCGTCCCGAACGACTCTGGTTGTCCATAAGCCCTCCTCCATTTTACAATCCTCGGCCCTTCGTTGGGTAAAAGTTCTAACCCATTCGTCTAGTTCCTGGGCTACGACTAGGAGTTTCCGGGGTATCTCCAAGGTGACTGAAGCGATATTCATGCGACTAAGTCCGTCAGCGTGCCCCATTTGGGTGCCGGGACGATACTGAGGGACGAAGTCGTACTCTCCCAACTTTAATACCCATCTCCCTATCCGGGAGGTTGGATCGCGGAGCCTAAGGGCAGCTGTAAGTGCCATGTGGTCGGTTTCCAATACAAACTGTCTACCCAGCAGGTATTCTTGGAAATGTTTGGTCGCCCATACCACGGCGAGGAGCTCCTTTTCTGTGGTCGAGTATCTTGTTTCGGCAGGGTTCAACTTCCTGCTGGCGTAGGCGATGGGTCGCTGTTCTCCATCCACCTCCTGTGAGAGTACTGCGCCTAGTGCCAGTTGTGAGGCGTCAGTGGCGAGCACAAAGGTTTTTGACATGTTCGGGTACGCGAGTACTGGTTCAGTCAGGAGGGCCTGTTTGAGCGTGTTAAAGGCCTCCTCCTGTGCGTCGGTCCAGGTGAATTCCACCCCTTTCCGCAATAAAGAGGTTAGGGGGGCGGCGATCTCGGAGAATTTGGGCACGAACCGTCTATAAAACCCTGCTAACCCAATAAACGACTGCACTTGTTTTACGGTCGTTGGTTGCGGGAAATCTCGTACCGCCTGGGTTTTTTCCGGTTCTGTGCTAATCCCTTGTGGCGAGATGCGATGTCCCAAATATCGAGTTTCGGTGTGAACGAAATCACACTTGTCTAAATTGGCTCGCAGCCTCACATCCCTCAATCGGTCAAGGACCCTTTTTAGGCTGTCGAGGTGCTGCTCCATTGTCGGGGAAAAAATTATTATATCGTCTAGATAGACGAGACAGTGTCGGTTGATTAAGCCATCCAGGGCATTATTCATTGTTCGCTGAAAAGTAGCCGGGGCGTTTTTGAGCCCGAATGCCATTCGCGCATACTGGAAATGCCTTCCCAGCACGGAAAATGCTGTTTTTTCGGCTGACTGCGGATGTATGGGTATTTGATGGTATCCGGCTACCAGGTCGATCTTTGTAAAATAACGACACTGACCCAGCATGGCTAGGGTATCGGTCAGATTGGGTAAAGGATATGCATCCGACTTGCTGATTTTATTGAGTCCACGAAAGTCCGTGCAAAACCTCCATTTCTGGGGTTCGCCTTCGGGGGTCTTCTTTTTTACCAGCACAACCGGGGCACTCCACGGGCTCTCCGAGGGTTCAATAATTCCGTCCTCCAACATGTTGAGTAGCTGTTTCTCTACTTCTTCTCTCAGTGCATGTGGAATCGGATAGGGTCTTTGGTTTATAGGGTCTGCATCACCGGTCTCGATCTCGTGTGTCACTTCCAGGTCGCATCCTCGTTTATCCGGTGGGTTAAACACATCCGGATACGTTGCCAGGAGCTCCATAAGGCGGCGGCGCTCCGGGTGAGGGAGGTGGACCGTCTTTTCCTCCAGGGCGTCGCAGATATCGGGAGGTACCCGCGGCCATCCCTCAGAAGGAGTGAGCTCTCTGTCGTCCAGGCCGTCATCCGTCCACACGGGCAACGCGCCCGGTAGTGGAACGGTTTCATCTGATGGGGACTCTTCTTCGGTGGTGCTCCTGGGTACGGCGAGGTCGATGGTTGCGGCGACGCGATCATGCGTGTTCGTTAAGTCAGGGTTAGTCACTGTACTGTCATTTGGGAAAATTTCGAATTCATTACGGTGGAGCGTTACTGAACCGTTACTGGGGGGTATGACTCTATTATTACTGGGAGAAAATTCAACTTCGTTACGGGGGAGCGTTACTGAACCGTTACTGGGGGGTATGACTCTATTATTACTGGGAGAAAATTCAACTTCGTTACGGGGGAGCGTTACTGAACCGTTACTGGGGGGTATGACTCTATTATTACTGGGGGAAAATTCAACTTCGTTACGGGGGAGCGTTACTGAACCGTTACTGTCTGTTACGTCTGCGTTACCGCGATCACTTTTCAAGAAAGAGGGATAAAACACTTCACTTCCTTTTTCCGTTTGCGTTACTGCAGAGGTCGGAGGTTGTTGCTCGTGAGCTTCGTTGGCGTTCTCGTGTGGTTCCGTAGTGATTCGGTTGACTACGATGCATTGCTTTGTCCCTTCGAGTTGCAGTACGGCTTCGCGTTTATCCGTGCGTATGATAAGGGGTATTTTTTTCATAAGGTCGAGACCAAACAAATCGAGTCCAGTCCCTTCCCGTTCAAATACCAAGAAGGTGTGTCGTACCGCAGCTCCTGGTATCTCCAACAACACCTCTTGTTCACCACGAAATCGCAACGGATAGCCGTCCGCGCCCCATGCTTCAGCATTGGTTGTACGTAGGGGCGTGCCAGGGATAGGCGTTGTCAATACCGACACAGCTGCTCCTGTGTCTAGTATTAGATCACGCGTTACGCCGTTTAGTTTCGCTGGGATTCGCATCGGTCTCTGTAGGCGGTAATCCACTATCGGCAAGTGCCCCATTGGAGATCGCAACTCGATCTCAGTGGACTGCGTTATCATCTTGTTTTGGTTTGGGTGGGAAACCGGAGTCAACAGCTTTTTCTTGTGGCAGTCCGTTTCGAGGTGCTCTCTTACTCCGCAGTAGTCGCAGAATATTGTTTTCTGAGGGTTCTGGGGACAGTCGACTGGGAAATGTGTCGCTGCCGCGCAGAACATGCAAGGGTAACGGGGGCTTGGGCGTGAAAACACCTTAGTCGTTACGGGGGTGTTACGACCGTTCCTCCGTGGACATCTGGCTGCATAGTGTCCGGTCACCCCGCACTCGTAACATCGTCCCTCTGTTGCTGTTACGGCGGCAAGGTCCCATTTCGCTTCAGGTTCTTCGGACGTTTCGAGCGTTTCCTCGAGTTCTTCAGCTCGCTTTAGAGCGTCCTCAATCGTGTCGGGTGCGTTATTGATCAGGTGTGATCGTAGTTCTTTAGGTATGCCACCTACGAAGGCTTTCAGTACTCTTCGTTTCACCCAATTACGCTTCTGTTCTTGTGTTAGTTCTGTACCCTCCTCGTGTGCGGCAGATTGCGCTAAACGGTGAATCCGTTCCGCAAACTGGCGAAGCGTTTCGTTCGCGTTTTTCCTGACCGACCACAGGAGTGCAGCGGCCTTCGACGGGTTTTCACGTTCAAACCATGTCAACATGGCTTTTTTGACGTCATCGTAAGGCGTTTCGCTTTCGTTTAGTTGCGCGTTATCTATGAGGAATTGTTTTGCTGTTCCTCTCACTTTGGCGCGCAAAAGCCTCATTCGTTTCTGTTGAGATAACGTTCGAGCGACGTCCTCGAAAAAATGGAAGAATGCCGACACCGTTATGGCACCTGGTTCATCGGGATCCCACGACTCTACTTCCAAAAACATAGAACGCGGAACGTCCGGTTCCGTGCCCCTGTTTCGGTCCCGTTCCATGCTGAGATCGTTGAATGATCTCAACAACACCTCCAATTGCTCCATCATCCCACAAACGCCCTCCGTTTTTTCCGCCATTATGACCGTTACGGGTTACGAAAATGCGTTTCAAAATCTGGGTTGAAGACCCTTACTATGTACGTGCACCTGAGGTTTTTGTGTTGTGGGCTTATCGTAACGTTACTCTTTCGTTACCGACCCTCTTCAACTGTGGTTCCGTGCGTTATTATTTACGTGTGGATACGTGTGGGGCGAACCGCACAATAATCCCACTTGCTGCCACCAATTTTGTAAGCCCCCTCTGTTGATACGAAACGTTACTGGCTTTTTGGTAGGGCTGATGGCCTGAAATTACGGAGGCACCAGTACGATCGTTTCGGGGGTTTATCAAAATACACAGAGACCACCTTATGTTGAAGGGAATCGGGATAACAGAGAACACGTAGGTACAGTTGAGTTACGTAATTAAGTATAATTAAAAGGAAGCAGAATGGAAACGTTACTATCAATACAACTTGAAGTGGGGTTCACTGAAGGTGCTCGTTTTCGAATGCTGAAGGCCAAGCGACGTTACTAGTTACTATTCGAGGATAAACAAAGGCTGATGGCAAAGACGTTACGTTACGTTACGTTATTCGTTACTTCAAAAGATAAGGGTGCTGAAGGCCTGGGAGGGACGTTACTTCATACACATATATACAATGAGAAATAGATAATAATACTAATGAAATAGGTAATGCAAGGTAAGAGATATTGACGTAATTCACTTAGTGTTACGGTATAGTTATAGACTCGTTACGAGGTAATATGTACAAGTATGATACAAAAAGAATAATAAAAGGAAAGAATTTGCTGAGTACGGATCGAAAACATACATAAGTGAAAATGCGTTACTAAACAAAGGATTGTGACCTGTTGGCGTCGATGGCGTCTTGAATGGCGTTACTGCGCGTCACTACGTAGTTCACCAGGGGGGTTTTCGCAGAGGTCGCCCGAAGGTAAGACTTGCTAAGATTTAATAATGAGTCTCTGTCTCGGGGGGAATGGGAAACTGATATAACTGCAGTTTCGGGATAAACACACACTCCGTTACTCCAACAATTCGGAAACGCGTTACTACTATCGTTCGCACAGGGCATAGAAGCCTACAACTCTCACTCGTGACAAAAATACTTCGGTCTGAGAACAACTGAACACTTCGCTGGCAGAAAGACGACTGGCCAGGAGTAGGGGGACGGACGCCCTGAGCTGGGGTGTCTCCCCTCCACTCCGGGCCAGCGCGGAGGACTACACACCCTCGTTTGCGAGTGGGGACGACCGGGTGATAGGAAATAGTCCCTCAAAAGCCCGAGGCCGGACGGTGGCGCTGCCGCGGGAAGGCGGCGGCCTACACAGCGTTGGACGATGATTTCCCCGAGGAAGGCACTGAACTCAAACCTGATGAAGATCAATCCATGGAATCTCATCCAGAAGACGTCACTGGCCGTTCTGTTAGGGACAGATTGGCATCTCTACTAGCTACTTGAATTCATACATTATAGTATTATGTTTACATAACTACCCAAGCTTTTGTATTTCAATCACCATATCCTTCAACGACTGATCTTATAGTGAGCACTTGTATGTCCCTGAATCAAGTTTCCTACCATAACAATAAACGCCGCAAATTCTACTGGCACAAATAACTAGAGGGGTTAACAAAAAAAATTGTAATGGACATACAAAATTACTGCCTATAGATTCATTTCGTGTGTAATAATGAGGTGTTCGGTTGAATATCCCAATTGAAAAACTTAGTGCCACTTACCTACCTAATTTTACGATTACGGTGGGTGTTCCAAGAACTGGCCTAGCAATTGTTGGTTTTTGCCAATTTTGGCCCACTCGAATTAGACTCCTAATTTTGAAAAATTATCTTCGATTGTTGAAATTGTATTTTTAAGGCTGAATTCACAGTTTATGCTACCTTTTTTTGTAGACATTTCCGGTGATTTCAGCCGTTTTATCATATTATTGACCCTTGAGGAAACCGAATACATAGCTATATTAACAAAAAATGAGCACATGAAGAATGTGTAGTCAGTTATCAGCAAAATTAGTTAGGTACCTACCTAACAACGAACTTCAAACTTTCGATTAGGTATTTCTTCAGTCACCAATTATTCCACAGAAGTACACTGGTATCACCGAATTTGATAAACATCCCATTAGGTCATTAGTTAGGAAGAAAACTACAGAGATTTCGATTTATTTTTATTAAAAATACTTCGACTAAGTACAAGTTGAGATGAAGGAATGCATAACATTGGTAAGAGATGAATACTCGAAGCAAAACATAGGAACTATATTACAACTAGGTACATACAGAAGATAGTCTATCCATTCATCAGAAGCATAGGAATAATCGTAATATAAGACTTGAGTAAGTTGAAGAATGAAAAAAGTAATAAATTAGCCGAAATCAACGATGACCTATAGGACGAACGTTAGTATTACCTATTGTTATAAAAAGAAGAAATAAATTAGCAGAGATCAATGATGACATATGAACTTCTCACACATGCACAAGTCACAGCCTTTCAATAAACCTTAATAGGTATGATTTGTATAACAAACGTCAGAAAGCAGAAAAAAAATCAAGATCGACGACGACACCACACAATCAGGAAGGTTAGACATTTGCAGGTTGCACAGCGGTTGCAGTCAGATTTCCTTCCCAAGTGTTCGCGGTGTACCCGGTCCATTGTTTGAAAGAGTTTGAGTTTGAAAGTTGGTATTGGTGGCGCATGCGTGTTGGCACGATCAGAAAAGTGGCTTCAGATTCAGACGGTTCCCTGACCGTCAGAAAAACACACCGCGAACGAAGCTTTGGTTGAGGTTTCAAAGTTCTCATTTGATCCTTCCTTTAGGGCTCTTGTCATAACGCAAAAACAAACGTTTTGAACAAAAACTATTTTAATCGTAAATACAGAATTAATAGCTTCGTTCGCGGTGTGTTTTTCTGACGGTCAGGGAACCGTCTGAAGCCACTTTTCTGATCGTGCCAACACGCATGCGCCACCAATACCAACTTTCAAACTCACAATGGACCGGGTACACCGCGAATGCTTGGGAATGAAATCTGACTGCAAACACTGTGTAACCTGCAAATGTCTAACTTTCCTGATTGTGTGGTGTCGTCGTCGATCTTGAGTTCAGGAAAATTAGTTTCCTGTAACGTAGGTAATAGAACTTTCTTATTTTCTTCAAAAGTTCATGTACAGTGTCAGCTACGCAGAACATTTTTTCTTCATGCTTCACGATGCATCTTGCTCTAATTAATTGCATTTTCTGAAGATGTTGCTTTGTAATAGCACGGTATCTTGGTTTTTACTGATCTTTTTAAATTGTCTTGTATGTTTCATTTTATTATGTTTGACTTTTTGTTTTGTACCTGTACTGTTTACTTCATAATTTTAATCCCGCCAACTATGGTGTTATCTTACTCCTTCCTTCCGAGTTTTCCTTCTTTCTGTTTCTTCCAAATTTTAGGTCTTCTTCCGTCGAAATCTTTTTCTTTCTCTTATCTTTTTCATCTCTTACGTTTTTCTTTTTTCTTCATACGTTTCCTCCTTCCCATATTGTTCTCTAGCCTTCCCTTTCACTATTACTACGTCTCAAACTTGTTCTTTGTTGCAGCTTTTTTCTTGGCTTGTGGTACCTGGTATGCCTTCCTGTTGGGGGAGTAAGGGGGCCTGAATCATCATGACATCTGATGATTGTTCGCCTGCACCTTCTCACTTTCTTTCAGTATTGGACGTTACAGGCCTTAACGAATCTTCTGGATCCGTGAGTGATGATGTTTTCTCTGGCCCTGTGCCGATATCTCCTGTCATTGCAAACAACAGCGTATCAAATTCATTTTCAGTTTGTCACTTCAATGCACAAAGTCTTCTGTCTCATTTTCACTCAATTCAGTATTATACCAGTACATTGAGTGCTAGTGCTATTTGTTTATCAGAAACATGGCTTACGCATCGTATTGCTTCCGCTAAAGTTGATTTGCCTGGTTTTACTCTTATAAGGAATGATAGGATCGGCAAGAGGGGCGGCGGTGTTGGTATCTATCTACGTAACGACTTACAATTTCAAGTTTTGTTCAAATCACCACCCAGAAGTGTTATCGAGTTTATTTTCGTTGAGGTCAAGTTGGGCTTTAAAAGGATTGTGCTGGGAGTTTTATATCGGCCCCCTAACCCTTACTCGGATATATCCTGTATTGAGCCTATGCTGGCTGAATTGGTATCTAGATACGATAATTTCGCACTTATGGGAGACTTCAATATCAATTTGCTGCAGCCTCATTCGAGGCCCTGTAAGGTTCTATCCAGTCTTTGCTCTTCATTGTCGCTGACCATTTTAGATTCTGAACCGACTCATGTCAGTGTCAATCGCGACTCTCTAATAGATCTGTGTATTGTTAAAACCAATCCACTGTCGGGCACTTCTCTCAGATGTTTGCACCTGGTGTTTCCCATCATAAGATGCTATTTGTGACCCTGTCTATTCCTACTCCTAAACGTAAACCTCTCACAGTTTTGTCAAGATCTATTTCGAAACTTGATAAGGATATTGTGAGGGCGATTAACTAACTCGAACCCCCCTGGATAACGGCTCAATGCTGGTTCCCACGAAATCCAGATGAACTAGGTACGGAACAATAAGAAAAAAACGAAATAGGTTGAAGGACCACCGGATGGATCTCCGGAAACATGAAATTTGAAACGACCTTACCTTGAGGTTCGGCGATCTCCAATTTGCAGGTGGTTGTAGCGAAAATATTAGTGGAACAAATTAGGTTTTGGGTGTCGGAAATTAGGAAAGCCGGCTAGGGATGAAAAGGATGAGAAATCCCTACCTAATTCACAATTCGATTGGCTCGAAAACGGCAAAACCACCCCCGAAACTTCCCACGTGGTCGGCTCCGGATGAATGCTCGGACAACGACCCGACTCGACGTACAAACGTGAACTGTGTGACGGATTAACTTGGACTGATATCACACGATTGTGCACATCTCGACACCTCCCCGACCATAAATAGAGGGCAGAGCCCAAATGAGGATATTCCTCACATGGAAAGGAGGTTCATAGGCCATCTAGTGGCATTTCCCTAAATTAACGGGGGAATACAGCGTGTTGGCACTAACATACCCCCACCCTGAAATAACGATTTCAGAAACAAAATTACAAAATTCACAAAATGCGGCATTCACAAAATTCATCCAAATTATTGAAGGGTTACATTCACTAAGAACTACCTATGTTAGGACGAACAAGTAAGTACGGAGGGTTAGTAAAATTATATACCTATTATAAATAAATTATTGTGATGGAAGCGGGCAGAGCTTCACTAAGGGGCGGATCATAGCGCCTCTAGCTGTTCTCAGTTTGGCTACGCGTGCTACGCCGTCTCTTCCAACACAAACCTCTTCCACAACCCCCAGTGGCCAATGAAGAGGAGGTACGTTTTCCTTCATAACCACCACTATGGTGCCTGCAGCAAATGAGGGAGTTTCTTCGGTCCACTTAGAGCGTTCTTGAAGAGTATGGAGATATTCCGTTTGCCATCTCTTCCAAAATCCTTGCACAATGGAAGTGACTCGCTGATAATGGTCCAAACGATGCGACGGTACATGGGCAATATCTTCCACAGGGAAGTGATCCAGTGGCGGTCCCATGGTTAGAAAGTGGGCCGGCGTGAGAGCAGTTGGACCAGTGGGATCAGCAGACATAGCGCACAGAGGTCTACTATTTAGAAGAGCTTCAATCTGAACCAAAACCGTATTCAATTCCTCGTAAGTAAGCCGGGCGTTTCCAACAAGTTTTGAAAGGTGTGTTTTCAAGCTACGGATACTTCGTTCCCAGATGCCTCCAAAATGAGGAGATGCTGGCGGATTGAGCTTCCATTCGATCCCCCGGTTGCTCAACTGACATCCAATTGAACTGTTGAACACAGGAGATGCGGCAAACTTATATAGCTCGTTCAACGAGTTCTTAGCTCCAATAAAATTTGTGCCCTGGTCCGAACATATAAACTGACACGGACCCCTTCTTGAAAGAAACCGAAGAAACGCTGCAAGGAAGCATTCTGTCGACAAGTTGGACGCTAGCTCCAAGTGGACGGCCTTTGTAGAAAGGCATATGAATAGGCATAAATATGCCTTCAGAGGCCGATTTCCCCGATTTCTTGCCATAGAAATAAGGAAAGGACCAGCGTAGTCCACTCCACTATTCAAAAAGGCTTTGCATTGCTGGAAACGAACTGCGGGCAACGGCGCCATCTTAGGTTGCAGGTGTTTCGGTTTTACTCGAAAACAAATGTTGCACTGGTGTACTCTTTGCCGAACAAGGTCCCTGGCTGCGAGAATCCAATATCTCAAATGCAACAGAGACAGCAACAAATGAGGTCCAGTATGCAGATTATCAACATGGTATTGATCAACCAGAAGCTCAACTAGCTTACATTTTTTCGGCAATAGTATGGGATGGCGGTGATCGTACAATAAATCCGAGTTGTTCAGCCGACCCCCCACCCTGACAAGCCCGTCTTCTATGAACAGATCCAATTTTCCGATTAGTGGGCTGAGCCTCACTCGCCCCCGTTCCTTTTTCGATTTGGCCTCTAAGTACTTTACATATCTGGAAACTGTTCACGTTGAACGCGGCGATACCAAACTTTCTCTGCAAGCTCCAACTCTGAGACACGGAGGATACCCGTTCTAAAGCGCGTGAGTCGAAGGGTTCGCAACACATAAGCCGTAATTCGGATTAATTTCCGAAAGGAAGATACTTTGGATAGGAGCGGGGCCAATACCCACTCATCAGAGATCAGTGCAGACAAAACAATCACCTTCTCTTCGGGTATTCTTACTGGTGAAGCCAAGTCCGTGACTCTCGAGATTGGCCAACAGTCCTCCTCTTCTAATAACCAAGGAGGACCCCGAAACCACAGCGGATGCTGCATGAGAGTCTTGGCTGGTAATCCGCGACTAAGACAGTCTGCGGGGTTAGTTGCTCCTCGGATGTGAAACCAGTGGCTAGGGCCAATGTTACCTTGGATTTGTGTGACCCTATTGGCCACAAAAACCTTCCATCTAGAAGGGGAGGCCGAAATCCACTGGAGTGCCACTGTAGAATCAGTGAAAGCATACACTCCGTCCATTTGATGACGAGGCTCATATGTGTCCAAAACTAGGCGAAGAAGCTTGGACAGCAACAGAGCTGCACATAACTCCAAGCGTGGTATGCTGACAGTCTGTGAAGGAGCGATCTTGGATTTGGCACAAAGTAGGTTAACTCTGGCTTCTCCAGTCGAGGTTCGAGATAGGGAATAAACCACAGCACCATAAGCAATCTGAGAGGCGTCCGCAAATCCTATTATTGTTGTATAGTCTCCTGGAGCGATCAATGAATGTCGAGGAATCCTCCAATCCATCAAAATTGGCAACTCCGAGACGAACTGCTCCCACGCCCTACAGATCGGCTCTGGGGGTGTCTGATCCCACTCCAAATTAAGTGACCAGAGTTTCTGAATCAACCCCTTAGCCACTATAGTTAAAGGGGACAAAAAACCTAGAGGATCAAATATCCGGGCTATCGCCGAAAGCATGGCTCTTTTGGTACAAGTTGGGGCAGGTAGGTTGACGTGGACAGAAAACGTGTCATCTAGCGGGTTCCACCTAAGGCCTAAGATCTTCAAAAACTGCTCCTCATCAAAACGCAGGGCACAAACCGATCGATTCGACTCTGGAATCCTTGCCATGACCTCCTCCGAATTCGAACACCATTTGGCTAACTCAAACGATCCTGCGGCAAACAATAGTTGGAGCTCCCTCTGCAAATCACAAGCCTCCTGTTCCGTATGAACCGAAGATAGATAGTCATCCATATAAAGATCCCTTGCCGCTGACTGTGCTGCCAATGGATATCGAGGCCCCTCCTGTTCAATCAAATACTGAACTGAACGTAAAGCCAAGTAAGGCGATGAAGAAACCCCAAATACAACAGTATTCATATTATATACTTGGATGGGTTCTTGTGGAGAGAATCTCCAGAGAAGTCTCTGAAACCGACGATCCTCTGGTTTCATCAAGATACGCAAGTACATTTGCTGAATATCTGAGGTTAAGGCTACTCGATACAATCGAAAATTCAACAAAATTTGTATGAGGTCCTTCTGCAACTTAGGACCGGTATATAGAATATCGTTCAACGATATATTGGTGCTTGTTGGTGCACTGGCATCCAAAACAATGCGGAGTGGCGTACTTGTACTCTCTACTTTGACCACACCATGATGTGGTATATAGTACGATTCTTGATCTAGGGCCAATTCATCTTTCGAAACCAATCCCATGTATCCTTGCTCCAAATAAGACCTCATCACATCGCTGTACCGATGGTGCATATCAGGTGTCCTCAACAGTCGCCTCTCCAGCGCTAGAAACCTCCGAGTTGCCGAGCCTACCGACTCCCCGAGTAACGACGATGACATTCTAAAGAGCAACGAAACTACGACCCGACCCTCACTATTTCGTTCAACATTCTCCAAAAAATGTTGTTCACATCTCATGTCATCCGGTTCTGGATCAACATTTGAAGTGGAAGGCATCTCCTCGATCGACCAGAATTTTTCCAACAGCTGGTTAAGCGGTTCCTCCTCTGCAACTGAGGTGAAGAAGGTGCCAGGAGCCTGACAATACAATGAAACCGGAGCGGGACCCATCACCAACCAGCCAAGCGACGACTCCAAAGCGTATGGGGTCTGAGCAGGACCTTCTACTCTACCTGTGCCAACAATCACCGGCCACAAGGCAGCCCCAATTAGCAGATCAATCGGGCCCGGCACGCCGAAGGCTTTATCAGCCAACTCAAGAGGCGTAATGTGTGACAAGTATTCCGAACTAACTGGAATAACAGGCATACTTTCCGTCAATTCACTCATCACTAAGGCCTCAATAAAATATTTCACACCAGGACGCACCATCGAATGAAATGTGAAGGATACTTGCTCTCGAATTGGGGCAGTGCCCTTCCCTAGACATTTAACAAACGAGTGCCAAGGTCTTGTAGTGAGTCCTAATCGATCGCAACAGGCCTTAGTTACAAAGTGTGATTGTGATCCTCCGTCCAGTAAAGCCCTCAATACAGCAGGTTTCCCATGACGGTCGAATACCTTAACCTGGGCCGTAGCCAACAGAACCAAACTAGAGCGATGTAAACTCGGCATGGCTGTCGTTAATGATAGGGTGACCTCCGGAGAAGGAGCGACCCGAGATGTTGAAATGGTAGGAGACGAAGACGAGGAACCATCAGTGCCCAGATGCAGAAGGCTGTTATGGTTCTGATCACAATGTGAACATTTCAGAGATGCACCACATTCCCGAGTGAAGTGTGATTTCGACAAGCACCTATAACAATGTCTCGTTCTTCGGACGAACTCAAATCGTTGTCTCGGAGCGGACTTCAAAAAGACAGGGCACTGGTGCAACGGATGAGAGATTGATTTTTTACAAAATGAACAGTTATCGACCTTACCGTCAATTTTCGCTAGAGCAGGGGCCTGTTGGGCTACCAAAACTTGAGGACTTTTACTTGTTGCGCCATTCATTTTATTTGAAGATGGGGTTAGAACCGATTTTTTCGAACGAGCCAAAATTTTGACTTGGCCCCGAACAAAAGATACCAAATTTTCAAATTTCGGCACTTCTTCATTACGATGCTCCATGTCAAAATGACGTAAAGTATCGGGGTCCAACTTCTTTCCTGCTATGTGTAAAAGGAAAAAATCAAAAAGGTCGGAAATTTTCAATGTTTTGACCATGGCTGCCGATCCAACAAAGCCCTCCAAAAATGTATTCAACCCCTTCTCCGATTCTTGAGAAACAGGTTTGAAATTCAACAGTTTGTCCAAATAATAATGACCCAATGCCCGGCTGTCCTCGAATCGCTTTTTCAACGTGTCTAATAAAATTGGATAATTTTCTTCGGTCGGGGGAACGCCGGCAACTATGCTCTTAGCACTACCCACCAAGTGGGAAACCAGATAATTCACCTTCTGCAGATCGGACAGGGAATCGTTTTTATCGATCAAATCTGTGAATGACTGAATGAAAGGAACCCAATTTTCGAAAGAACCATCAAAATTCATCAATTTAATCGGTTCCAACTTCACTCTACAAGTGGCCGGTTCCGATCGAACCGTATCATTCACTGGACCCCGACCCGAAATCCGCTCGTCCCGAAGTACTTCGTTAAGTGTCGTTTGCACTTCATCGGCCAAGTCCAAAAATGCGGACACACCAGTCAAATTTGGAGTATAGGTCTCATCCATTTCTAATCGGACCTCTTCTAGCTCAGTGGCAAGTTCCATATAATTGCCTCTCATATCCACAACGGAGCCAGCCTGCGTAATGAACAATGCGCGCGTAGCAGGTGTAATGTTCTTAGCGAATGTTAAAACTGTTCTCATCCGACCTTCCAATTGAGCTATCTTAGCCATTAACATTTTCGATCTAACTTTTCCGGCCATTATAATATACAAACAGAAAAACTAGGTAAGTTTGAAATGGTTCAAATAAAGGATCGATAAGTAGGTAGATTAAAATTGCCAAAATATATTAAATTGATTTTCAATAAATAAGGTATTGGAAAAATACAATAAATAAACCAGAATCCAGCTTTCAAAATGAACTGTTCGACACCTGGAGTACGAGTACCTACTGGTATCAAATATGTACCAAGGCACACTAGTATCTGATTTAGACTAGATATTTCAAAATAGAATCGCAATATATTATCAACGAGCAATAAATAATAAATTCAAGAAAACAAATGACAACAAGAATAAAGATTTTCCTACAAACGAGTTCTAGCAACAAGAGACAAAAACAATATCACAGTCCTTACGAATAATGACTAGGTAGGAACGAGATGGCAAGTCGCGGTCGAGTCCAAGTTGCCGAAAATAAACCTCCGGTTATTAATCAAGATAACTGAAGTAAACTGTGATCGACTGACTTCAATTTCAATCACTACTGAAGTCCAAGGTCATCATCCGAATACTCAAATTAATAGACCTGATCAGGTCACCGCACGGTTCAGTTACCTACTGTAAGGGGTAATCTTTTATATTAAATCGTTCAAGTCTTCACAAGATTTTGTATATGAAGTTAAACTAAACAGCCAAATGATGAACTTTACCGAACCCAACCCAATATTGCTAACCGACCTGCTTACGAGATCGCCCTTACAAGAACCCTCAAGAATATAGAGAACGTTTGCCTTTCGATAGCACTATTAAACTTCAGCAAATATCATCGGAATATCAAACAAAGCCCAGTGTGAATATAAAATCCAAGTGATTTTAATATTCCAAGACACTGTTCCTCCGTACAATATGTGAACAGTTCAAAAACAACTACTCAACCAAGATATTGCACGAATTTGACTAATCCAATAAATTATTTGCAAATTCTCAATTTGTAAAATTAAACGAAATCCCGGCTCGACGCGACCAAAAAATGTGAGGGCGATTAACTAACTCGAACCCCCCTGGATAACGGCTCAATGCTGGTTCCCACGAAATCCAGATGAACTAGGTACGGAACAATAAGAAAAAAACGAAATAGGTTGAAGGACCACCAGATGGATCTCCGGAAACATGAAATTTGAAACAACCTTACCTTGAGGTTCGGCGATCTCCAATTTGCAGGTGGTTGTAGCGAAAATATTAGTGGAACAAATTAGGTTTTGGGTGTCGGAAATTAGGAAAGCCGGCTAGGGATGAAAAGGATGGGAAATCCCTACCTAATTCACAATTCGATTGGCTCGAAAACGGCAAAACCACCCCCGAAACTTCCCACGTGCTCGGCTCCGGATGAATGCTCGGACAACGACCCGACTCGACGTACAAACGTGAACTGTGTGACGGATTAACTTGGACTGATATCACACGATTGTGCACATCTCGACACCTCCCCGACCATAAATAGAGGGCAGAGCCCAAATGAGGATATTCCTCACATGGAAAGGAGGTTCATAGGCCATCTAGTGGCATTTCCCTAAATTAACGGGGGAATACAGCGTGTTGGCACTAACAGATATGGTCTTGGGTATGGCTATGAATATTGATTTTCTTGAGGTCGAAGGTATGACTAATGTGGATCTGATGGTCGAAAATTTTGAGGATAAACTACTAAAGCTCCTTGATACCGTAGCACCCCTTAGACCCATCAAGATTCGTCATCCTAGCATGCCTTGGTTCAATTCTGACATTAAACTAGTTCTACACCAAAGAGATTGTGCCTACTCAATATGGGTTCACACTCGTGACCCAAAGGCCAAGGATCTTTATACAAGACTGAGAAATAGAGCCAAGTCTATGATTAAAAAGGCTAAGAAGGACTTCTTTTCTTCAAAACTCGACATCACCTTACCCTCCAAAACACTCCGGAACAATATCGATCAATTCGGCTTGAAGACCAAAACAAAAAATGACAAATTCAACTTTGACATTTCTCTAAATTCTCTCAATTCATATTTTGTGCGACCACCCCTAAGTAAGATGAAGTTGGATGAAGTGGTAGTACCCACTGGCCTTAACAGCTCTGATAATTTTTCCTTCAGCAATGTTACCCCTGATGATGTCAATAAAGCCATTCAAAATATCAACAATGACTCTTCCAGCGTTGATGGATTCCCTCTTTGTTTTATTAAGATGATCCTCCCTTGTATCCTCCCCGCCCTTACTTACATATATAATTATGCTAGGTATCACTTCTTCACTTTCCCGAACCGTTGGAAGCGCGCAGTGGTTACGCCAATCCCAAAGACTGATAACCCCGTTTCCTCTGATGGGCTGAGGCCTGTTAGTGTGCTCCCATTACTGGGTAAGGGTCTTGAAACTTTACTGTATCAACAGATCGTTTCTGTCGTCACCAAAAACAATATCCTTGACGCCAATCAGTCTGGTTTCCGCCATGGCTTTGGATGTGCGACTGCTCTCCTCAGATTGACTGAAGACATTCGCAAAGCCTTTGCTGATTCTTCCGCCACTATTAATGTTTTACTAGATTTTGCGAATGCCTTTGGTTCGGTCAGTCATGATCTCCTGATATACAAATTAAAAAATTTCTATAACTTTGGCTCGACGTTCTGCTCTATGATTAAATATTTTCTTTCTAATCGCTTCCAAGTAGTTAAGGGGAAAAATTCATTCTCGGACCCCCTACGTCTGAGTTTTGGTGTTCCCCAGGGTTCAATCCTCGGCCCTCTGATTTTCAGCCTCTTTATAAATGATCTACCCAAGACAATACAATTTTCGAAATACATCTTGTTTGCAGATGACGTCCAAATATACCATCCATGCAAAATTGACGATATGACTGCTGCTTTAGCTGAAGTCAATAGAGATCTTGCCAACATCAGTCAATGGGCGTCAGTCAATGGTATTGCGCTAAACGTTTCAAAAACTAAAACTATCCTATTCTCTAGGAAATCAGTTTGTTTTGGCTGCTAATCTTGCGCCCTCCCTCGATGGCACTATAATTCCATATAGCCCCTCAGTGAGAAACCTCGGCGTTATTTTTGTCAGTCAGCTCAGTTGGTCGAAGCATGTTTCCATGATCTGCTCCAGAGTTCATCACGCCCTATTTTTGCTAAGACCATTTAAACATTTTATCTCAACCGCGCTCAAGCGGTCCCTTATTATCTCGTTGGTAATACCGTACTTCACATACAGCGATATAGTTTTCTCCACAGGTCTGGGCTGTGGGCTGAAAAAACGGCTTAATGTAGCTTTTAACTCTTGCGTTCGCTTTTTTGCAATGTCAGGATGAGAGAACACATCACCCCTTTTTATGGCTCTCTCTTTGGCTGCAACATTCTGAAATATCTAGAACTCAATCTACTCTGTTTCATTTTCAAACATCTTAAACGTCTCAATCCACCCTACCTGAACACTCTGTTCAGCCTCACTCAGTCGTGCCGGTCCAATAATCTCCTTATGCCAACCCACTCAAGTGCCGAGAACCACTCTATCAGTGTTGGAGGTGTCAGGCGTTGGAACACTGTTCCCAGAGCTGTTCGCGAATGCCCCTCATACTCCGCCTTTCGGAGGCGCTGCCTGACCTACTGGTCAGAGTCTGCACTTTACCAACAATAACTTCTTTCTTCCCCCTACTTTTCTTTCTTCTTCTTTTTTTTCAAATCTTTCTTCAGTTTTCTTTCCCTCTTTTCTTGCTTTTGATTTCTCTCTGTTTCCTCTCTTCTCCTATATTTTTTGTTCAGGTACCAGATATATAATGTGATAACTATTATAATTACTAATGTTATTACTCAAGACCCATGTTCCTATATATGATACTATGTGGAATGTTCTAGGTGGGATCTAGGTCCTTTTACATTCTGTAATAAATATTTGATTGATTGATTGATTGATATGTCATCATTGATCTCTGCTAATTTATTTCTTCTTTTTATAACAATAATACTAACGTTCGTCCTGTAGGTCATCGTTGATTTCGGCTAATTTATTACTTTTTTCATTCTTCTACTTACCTACTCAAGTCTTATATTACGATTATTCCTATGCTTCTGATGAATGGGTAGACTATCTTCTATATGTTCCTAGTTGTAATATAGTTCCATGTTTTGCTTCGAGTATTCATCTCTTACCAATGTTATGCATTCCTTTATCTCAACTTGTACTTAGTCGAAGTACTTTTAATAAAAATAAATCGAAATCTCTGTAGTTTTCTTCCTAACTAATGACCTATTGGGATGTTTATCAAATTCGGTGATACCAGTGTACTTCTGTGGAATAATTGGTGACTGAAGAAATACCTAATCGAAAGTTTGAAGTTCGTTGTTAGGTAGGTACCTAACTAATTTTGCTGATAACTGACTACACATTCTTCATGTGCTCATTTTTTGTTAATATAGCTATGCATTCGGTTTCCTCAAGGGTCAATAATCTGATAAAACGGCTGAAATCACCGGAAACGTCTACAAAAAAAAGGTAGGTAGCATAAACTGTGAATTCAGCCAGAAAAATACAATTTCAACAATCGAAGATAATTTTTCAAAATTAGGAGTCTTCGAGTGGGCCAAAATTGGCAAAAACCAACAATAAATTGCTAGGCCAGTTCTTGGAACACCCACCGTAATCGTAAAATTAGGTAGGTAAGTGGCACTAAGTTTTTCAATTGGGATATTCAACCGACCACCTCATTATTACGCACGAAATAAATCTATACCTAGGCAGCAATTTTGTATGTCCATTACAATTTTTTTTAAACCCCCTCTAGTTATTTGTGCCAGTAGAATTTGCGACGTTTATCGTTATGGTAGGAATCTTGATTCAGGGACATACAAGTGCTCACTATAAGATCAGTCGTTGAAGGATATATGGTGATTGAAATAGAAAAGCTTGGGTAGTTATGTAAAGATAATACTATAATATATGAATTCAAGTAGCTAGTAGAGATGCCAATCTGTCCCTAACAGAACGGCCAGTGACGTCTTCTGGATGAGAATGTACAAAAAAAGTTTCCTCGTCGTATACAGGAAAAACTTCTTCCAGATAGTTTTCATTTTTTTTTCACTGGATGGAGTAAGTCCAAATCATCTTCCGATGACACCTCGATAGGAATGATCGACCCCTCATCACTGGATGAACTCATGGCGAGAAGTACCAAAACGCAAGTGAGAGAAGTGGGTAGGGTTATTAGAACGAACACACAGAACGAATAACAACGACGAACGACGGTGCGATGAGAAATGATTTGATTGGCTTAAGCGGGCGAGCGGTAGTGGGGGGCGAGCAGTCAGAAAGGAGTACATCGGAAAATCCGCGGACTGATCTGACGGTCTTGGAACTGTCTTCGAACCGCCAGAAAAACACCGCGAACAGCATCCTATGGATGCTATACAGTCCGAGACGAGTCCGCAAGACCACCGCGAACGCCAAATGATGGATCTGACGGTTTGAAGACAGTCAGATGGCCACCGCGAACGAACCTAATGATTATAGAATATGAAACGAAAAAAAAAATCAACCGAAATATGGGGTTCATGGTCGTTGGAAGTCTTGGCTTGGCAAAGCTGGGCGGGACAAAGCCGATTTGTTTATCTTTGTTGTCAAGGCTGCGGAAGTTTCCGCACCTCCTTTCCGCATCCATGTGAACGCAGCTATAAACGCGATTCTCAAACCACATCCTACGAAACTGGAACTCCTGTTTTTGCAATCACGGGCGAGTTCCACTCAACAACTACAACCGAATAAGGAGAATGGAGGACATCATTCAAAGAAGATGAAGAAGAAGTAGTTGTAGAGACTTCTGATAAGACCTGTGTGTGTGTGTTCGTCTCCTTTTTTACTGCCTTCGGGTTTATGATCTCATTTCAGTTTTCACTCATCACTTTTGTGTAGTTTGTTGTTATGATTGACAGATGACAGTACGGGATTTTTTTTCTCACATTGTGATATATAAAAGGTTTAGGCACCTTGGTAATCCACTACTGTCCCTCTAATATAATTTACTTATTTTTCTCTATAATGTTCCTTGTTCTTTCACAACTAATAATACATTGGATTCCTAAGTCAAAATTATGTCTCAAGAGGTAGGCAGCATATATTCGTTATTGTACTCTTATTAACTAATCTGGAATACAATATTCTTAGTAGCATCCCTTAATCCTCATGAACACTCATGCTTTTGACATTTTAAAAATGTTTGCTTCAATTCATTACTTATTTCTATTTACACACTGTTTTTTTATTACTTATTTTGTGTTTAATTTTCTTCATTTTAATGTTTTTTTGAGACAGCATAATTTATCTTCATAATTTTTCAGGAAGCGCTAGTACCTGCTGCTATTACCCTTGTTTTTCTTACTTGGTTGAGGTATCGCTGTGGGATAGTTGTCATCTTTGGGATGAGGAGTGGATGTCTTGACCCCTCTGCTTTGCTCGCCTCCACTGACGATTTCACTCCACTTTCTTCGAGTTCTCCCATTGTGATCACTATTCCAGATCAAGTTAATCAGGTACTGAAGCTTTTGAAACGTTCCCTAAATATTGGACATGTGAATGCCCTAAGTTTACCTTCTCACGTCGAGGATCGTAAATATTATTTAGGCACTAGTGATTTCCAAGCTATCCTGGTATCTGAGACCTGGATGAAGCCTAGTCTTGTTGTCGTCTAGTTCACATTCCTGGTTTTAAATTCCTTAGAAATGATCGTACTCGAATTAGAGCCGCTTCATCGCTCAGTAAAAACTCAAAGCGCAAAAAGTGTGATGGGTGGAGGCGGAGTTGGGATGTATCTTCTTGAGGGTTTACGCCATAAAAGTGTGTTGAAGTCACCCTCTGATTCAGTAATTGAATATCTGTTCATTGAGATAATTCTCGGGGCCTCTAAGGTTTTACTGGGCGTTGTGTATAAACCTGTTCCTCCAATTTCAGATATGTATGACTTGGAATCAGCCATTATTGACATTTTTTCCAGCTACAATAATGTTCTTATTATGGGAGACTTTAACACTGATGTTGGATCGGTCAGCGGTGCAGCTTGTAGATTCAAGGCCTTCTGTGAATCACTAGGACTGGCTATTTTGACTGATGGTTCTACACACTTCTCTGGCAATTCAAACTCTACAATTGATCTCTGTTTAATTAAGACGAACCTCTCCAGTCCTACTTTCAGGAATTTCCCAGTCCCTGCAATATCAAGACATTCACTCTTGATATGCTGTCTCCCTTTAAAATCTAAAGTTGGGCCAAGATGCATTAGTTACAGGAAAATTAATTCTCTCACGGAACAACAGGTGATTGATGCCTGCTCCAAACACGATTGGGAACCCATTTTTTTGAAGTCTGACCCTAATGAAATTAATCCTCCGATTAATGAAAATTTCAAGCTGGTTCTGGATGAGGTGGCTCCTTTGAGAAAAATTAGGATGAGTCATAAGTTGGAACCAGTAGCGGTGCGTGGGCTCTGAAAATGGTGGGCCACCAAACCGGAACACAAATTAACAGCTTTTTCTACAAAATACCTGTAAATGTTTTCCAACAGTGGAGTCTTCTTATGAGAAATGGGTGGATTTTAATCAACCGCAGCTCTTAGCAAGTCAGAATGTAAGCACTGTGTTCACAATAGTTCTGACCAGTACCCGGGATTACCAGAAGCTAAAAGTTCTATAGCTTCATACTGACTAATACTCAGCAACTTCCTAAACTTTTAATCATCACTCTATCCTCGTAGGAAAACGTCGAAAATTTCGACTGTAAGTTAGCCAACGAATTCATGTGGTACAAAAATACAGAAGCAAATAAACTAAACAACCACTAAGAACAATAGACTAAAATACAACTAAGTAATGACCCGCCGGCCAGTACCTACTTGGATGGAGAATCAGACTAGAAGCCAGGTACTTATCTGTGTATGTTGACGTCGATCAATCCACAAGACCGCAGACAGGACACAACGCACTTAATTATCGCAAATCCAAATCTGTCCTGGGAACTCGAATGGGAACATAAAAAATTCGAAACGTAAGCAGAAAATTAAAAACTCAACATAGGAACAGAACGGCGGCGAAAGTAATAAGAACATGGAATAAAGGGCTCCCTGGTGGTGGTGGTGGTGTTCACTTTTCTAGTGCCAGCGTGGAGCCATGTTGCACTGCGTTAGTAAGGGCTCCCTTTATTCCATGATAAGAATTTTTAGGGGAGGACAGATAGAAGGACAAGCATCTCGTATCGAGATAACAACATGAATTGAAACAATCCAATCGATTGTGAACACAAACGATTTTTGGATGGAAATGTTGGCCTCGGGCCCAAAATGGGCGTGGCTAACCAAATTTTTACTCGACTGAGCTTGCGCGGACGGGCCACTTTTCTCCGTTGCCATAGTAACATCAGGTCCCTGGACCTGCCAGTTTCAGAGGCGTAGGTTTCGATTTCGATTGCAAGGCATCGATTACTGTAGCTATATTCCGATAAAATGCTCTGATGCGATAAAATCCAAAGGACACACTCTGATTGGGAAAGGAGACACCTGTCAACTCGTCAAAAACAACAAAGTTTTCTCAACAGTAAAACTCAATGGTAATGTATTTATACTTGAAAATATCCATCCATTACCTGAAACTGCTGCAATCGCTGTCAACAAAGAGTCCCTTGAAACCTGGCACAAGAGACTAGCTCATCAAAATGTCGAATACGTCAAAACGGCTCTGTCAAATCTTAAAATTGATTATTTGAAAAACGATTTCTCCTGTGAAGGGTGTAAATGCGGAAAAATTCACCGACTGCCATTTAAATCCAGCGTAAACAGATCCAAAGAGCCATGCCACCTTATCCATGTCGATCTATGTGGACCAATGGAAGTTTCTAGCATTGGAAGCTCGAATTATTTTCTGCTATTTAAAGATGATTTTTCACATTATCGATTTGTTTATCCCATCAAATATAAAACTGAAGTTCCAGGTGTGCTGAAAAAGTTCCTGGCATTAGCAGAAAACGACACCGGAAGAAAAGTCAGAACTTTGAGATCGGATCATGGAACTGAAATCTTGAATGAAGCTGTTACAAGAATGGAATTCGATATCAGCCGTCCGCTCCGTACTGTCCTGAGCAGAATGGTCGCATCGAACGTGAAATGCGAACAGTTGTGGAAGCAGCTCGCACTATGCTGATTGATGCAGGTCTTGACAAGCGCTACTGGGCAGAAGCAGTTGCAACGGCTGTCTACGTTTTGAATCTCACTGGAAGAAGCTCGGTCCAAGTCAAATCGCCACACGAACTGGACGTCGATATGCACAAACCGGCCAAGCGCCAAAATGTCAAAAATCGAGTTTTTGGTATCAATCGATTCGTCTCGACGAGTTCTTTCATAATTTCTCGATTTCAGCGCCCTCTGTTAATTTTCAGACAAGCTAGGGTTGATAGACTGTTTGTGCAAAACGTTTTTTAGAAGGTCAGTAATTTGCACAAACCGGCCAAGCGTCATCCCGGTATTCAGGGCTTCCGTATTTCGCACAAAGCGGCCAAAAGACGCCACACCAGTCGTTTGGTCGGTCTGTGCAAAACTCAGCTGCACTGATTCAGGTGTTTCCTCGGCATACTCCGTATTTAGTTTCCTATTCTGGCCTCTTCCCTGAATCTATGTTATTTCATCTTCCTGATCTACTTAAATTTGTACGATATTGCGTTAAGAATAGGTTTTGATTTTTGTGAGCACCAAATTTTACAATTATTATTTCAGTGTTCAGTTTAAAATAAAAATGAAAAGTTTAATAAGAAGTTTAAAAAAACAATGTTGTATTAATTTCCTTGGCATTTTTTTTCATTTACGTAATTTTATCTCTAATCCTATTCATTTATAGGCAGATCGGGCTACGGAGGTAAATAGCCAACTTGTGTGCGAACTGCCAGATTTGTTCGAAAGTTAAAGCAAAATATTGCTTTTATTGGACTATTGCGTTCCTTTGAAACGTAACCAAGTTTAGAGGCAAATTAAATTTATCCCCCCTCCCCCCGAGCCTATTTTACTGGTGTATTATTCACGGAATACGACCTACATAATAAACACAAAGTGCGTTCTGAACAATAAAAGTTTGCCAAGTTAGGTGGGCAGTATAGCTTCCTCACTACTGATTGTAACATGGACGTAGGTATAGAATCAGTTGGTAATATATCGATTTTGATGGAATTCATTTGAGACCGTCCAACAACTCTCATCCATCTGTCATAACAAATTTCACCACTGCGCTACGAGGATCTGGCGCTTGCGCATGTGCAGACGGAAGTTAGGTACTGTAAGATTTCAATGATTTTGATATGGGACCATCCGCGATCCAACCCGCGTGTACCCTCAAAATTTCAGCTCTAAGACTAGGAAGGAAATGGTCAACATTTCAAGTTCGCGCACGCGCAGACGAAAGTTACAGTAAGATCGAAATATTGTCAACGTAATATGATTCCTGATAGATCCTCCAAGTTTTAACCAATTTCGACGATATTTAATGTAGGTATGGGCGTTTCAAGTATTTCACGTTTGCGCATGAGCAGACGAAAGGTACAGTACTTATTCACCGATTTTGGTGTGGGATCATCTGTGATCCAACCCGCACCAACCCACCAAATTTCAGCCTTTCGGCCATTATTTTTCTGGTAATTATGGGCGTTACAAGGAGTTGACCACAGAGAGACAGACAGTCGTACATACAGACAGACAGACAAGGAACCAAAATGTTCCTTGATCTCCGAACACGAAATGGTAGGGGAAATTATCATTTTGGGAGACTTTTTTTTTTTTACTCACGAATCCAAGGCTTCCCTACCTTCCGGCAGTGAGGAAGAAATAATACCTAGTTTTCCACTAAATTCAGATTATTATTTCTTCTTTTGCTCTTAATTTTTTCTACTAAAACTGCTGCAGTCGATTTGCACAAAACGGCCATGTGAGGCGCTTGGCCGTTTTGTGCAAATCAAATTGTAGCCAGTCGAACATTTTGCCGTTTGGCCGGGATGTGCATAGTTCGTTTTGTAATATTTGAGTTTTGCACAAACCAGGTAACCGCCATAACTCGGAAAATATCGATGTAATCAACTTCCTTGCGTTACCATTCGATTTTACGCACCAAAAAACATGGGGGACATTATTTCCAAATTTTTACAACCAACTGGAGAGGTTGGGTAGCAAAAAAACGCGCAAAATCTTTGATCGCGATTTTCTCGAAAATGTAAAACTGGCGCTTGGCCGGTTTGTGTATATCACCGTCCAACTATGGTTCAACCAACAACCAAATCTGAAGCATCTCAGAATATTTGGTGAAGGCGCGGTTGTGCATGTACCTGACCAACGTCCTAAAGGGAAACACGACATTTTTGTTGGTTATGAGCCTGACAGTAAGGCATATAGAATCTACATAACTGCTGAAGATAAAGTTATGATATCTCGCAATGTGATTTTTTCCCAAAAGATCCCACTGCCACAACAAAAATCTTCTACTGTATTCGCAGAATTTTTCCCAGATATTGATCTACCCGAAAATGAGGAACAACAAATGGAAAATCAGGTTAACAGTGACTACAATTCAACTGGAAATTACAACTCTATGGTCAACGTGAACTCCAACTACAGTGATGAATCTCCCGAATCGTCTGATCACATTGAAGAAGAAACCGAAGAGAAACTAGGAAGAGGATGTCGAAAGAAGATACCTAACAAGAAATATGATGAATACGTTTTACTCTTATTCTCAGAAGCTACCGCTGGAGATGATAGTCACCGTTGGAGAGAGGCAATTGAAGAAGAGAAAAATGCCCTACTAGAAAATAAAACTTGGAAACTAGTTGATCAAAAAGACGTGAAAAATAAGAAGATACTTACTAGCAGATGGGTATTAAAAGTAAAAGATGATGGCAGATACCTACAAGGCAAGACTTGTTGTCAGAGGTTGTCAACAGAGAGAAGGCATTGATTACACTGACATTTTCAGTCCTGTTATTGGATCAGACGCTCTCAGACTTCTACTGGCATATGCAGCCAAGAAGGATTACTCTATAATGAAATTTGATGTCAAAGGAGCATTTCTATATGGAACTGTAAACGAAGAACTTTACATGCAACTGCCTGAAGGTTTTGAAACTTCAATGACCAAAGGGAAGATCTGCAAGTTACAAAAATCTCTGTATGGTCTCAAACTGGCTCCTGCAAGATGGAACGAACGGCTTAAACTTTATCTATGCAGTCAAGGATTTCGCCAACTTAAAACTGAACAATGCATTTTTGTGTACAATAAACGCAGATTGTATTTGGGAATCCACTTAGATGACGGAATACTTGCTGGCTCAAACAAAAAGGATATGCTCAATCTTCTGATTGCTCTTCAAGAAGAATTTAAAATAACCTACGACACAGCTCCTCAAGTGTACCTTGGAAAATTAATGTTGAACATCAAGACGGTCAACTTAAATTGTCACAACCCACGTACGCTGAACAGATTGTTGAAAAGTATAGAATGTCAGAGGCAAAACCTACGTACACTCCATTGACAGTTGGGCAAACTACAACATCTGACATCTCAACCGACCAAATCAAATTCCCATTTCAAGAAGCGGTGGGAAGTCTTCTAGACCTATCTACAAAAACTCGACCAGACTTAGCTTTTGCTGTTGGTTTGAGTAGTCGGCATGTCCAAGAACCTCAACGCCAAGACTGTGCAAATCTCAAGAGAACCCTCAAATACTTGAACACGTCTAAGGACCTTGGAATCTTCTACAAGATTAATAACCCTGGCGAAAATAAGTTGATGGCGTTCTGTGACGCAGACTTTGCTGGTGACGCAACTACTCGAAGAAGCACCACTGGTTTTGTCACTTTCTACAACGGCGGACCTGTCAGTTGGGCTTCCAGGCGTCAACCAATTGTTGCTACTTCTTCAACTGAGGCAGAGTACATAGCCGCTGCTGAAGCTACAAAGAACCTACTCTACATGAAAAGCCTACTTGAAGAACTTTCTATGACGCCATGCAGCATCGAATTGAATATTGACAATAAAAGTGCTATTGATTTAATTTTAAAAAAACCACAGTCATGCAGCATGGCTATAAGAGCGAATTTTCGAAGTTTTCAGCATCTTCCTCCTCCGCCTAAAATTTTCTGAAAATTAATTTTCGGCCAATGTTTTCCCAACTTGATACCATACAAAATTAAAACAGGTGTAGTTTTACGCAAAGTAAAATTCGGGGTGGAAGGGGGAGGAGGGGGAAATCAAAAATGTTTTGAATACCAGAAGAGTAGGTATTGGATACCTAGGTACATAACAAATGTTTTGTTCCATTTTTTGCCGAGTAACACCTCGGTTTGTAGATTTTCCAACGCTGAACACAATGGTGAAGTCAGAATTGCGATATCCCATTCCGTTATCAGATTAGAGCAGACGAACCAGGAAGAACATCTCAAGAAATAACCACGTTTCTTCATCTTCAAAGTGCTCCAGTTTGAGAACGGAATGAGATATCGCAATTCTGATTTCACCATCGTGTTCAGCGTACAAAAACCTTTAAAATCAGGTGTCACTTGTCAGAATGTTTCATTTTGGGAATTTATGGGTAATTTTCCCCCCCTAAAACTCCCCAAAACTCCCCCTTAGAGTGACCCGATTCTGCCCATCTTCGAACTTAGCCTGTCGATTGCCAAGACAGATTTTTCGTGCAAGTTTGAACTTTTTATCTCAATTCTTTCGAGAGTTATCGTCTGGAATGACACATACATATATAAATATATAAATATATATATATACATATAATTTTTGGTGTCTTTCGGCAGTGAATTCAGGATGGTCTGAAACGGATTTTGGTATAAAAATCTTTCGGAAATTCGAGTTTTAAAAATTTTGGACCGAGAACAATAGCTTCCTTTTCTTCGAAAATTCGCTAAAATGGGATTATAAATAGGCGAAGCAAACACATAGATGTACGCTTTCATTTCATAAAAGAGACTGTTGAAAAGGGTCTTGTGATTAACTATTGTCCTGCTGAAAATCAAATTGCAGATATTTTTACCAAGCTCTTTTTTACCAAATGCTCATAATTTTGAAAAATTCAAAAACAAGTTAGTTCGTTAACTATGCCATTTTGCCATAAAACTGTCAGTAACTGGAACATCATGAAAACTTATTGGTTTACTAACTACACAATTATTATGTCAATTACTTTTTTCTTTCATTTGAACAGTTTGATAGATTAATTATGCCATTATTATGTATAATGATTCATGTATTTCTGATTGTCAATGTGAAATGTAATAATTCATAACTTCTTTATAATATGAATGAATGTTCTACTTATGCTTCAAGATACAATGACAATTAGAGGGGTGTGTTGAAGGGTATACGGACTTACGTCCCAGTGTTAACAGTAATCGTCATTTTACTTTAAGGGGCAACACTGTTGTGCTACCATAACCATGGAAGAAGTAAAGACTCTACTTCTTCCATGCCATAACCTTCTCTTGTTCTATCTTTTGCTGTGTGTCAATGTGCTCTCAGAGTTTTTATTCTCAGTTCATTCTTTAAAATAAATATTGTTCCAGTGATTAATACGTTATTTTATCGTTTACGCGTTAATTCCTTGCGTCTCATTCCAAGAAATTCCAAGAGACAGACCATCGTCGAACGACCCGACTATTGACAGAACTTGAACTTGGGGACAAAAAACCTACCCGACTTTTACTTGAAATGCGTAGTTTGGCAGGGGAAAACGTAAATGACGAAGTTCTACGAACCATGTTCATTCAGCATTTGCCAGTTCACGTTCGTTCCATTTTGGCGTCAAGTAGCGACACTCTTGACCAGCTTGCCATTATGGCTAATAAAATTCGTGATTACTCACCCCAACAGTACAGCATGAATTCGGTCGATGCTGCCTCCTTTCCTGCAGCTGAACATCATGGTCAAGATAGGTTGTCTCGACTTGAAGCCCAGATTTCGGCACTCACTTCTGCCATGCACCAACTCAAATCTGGCCGTTCGCGTTCCAAGTCGAACCCTTCCGGTAGAAGCCGTTCCTCGTCAGGCTGTCGCATTTTCCTATACAACAACCCTACTTTTTGTTACTACCATCGCTTGTTTGGCAGTAAGGCCAGAAAATGCCAGGCTGACCGCAAGTTCACGCACCAGTCGGAAAACTAGCATCACACTGTCTTGATGCGACGCAAGACTGTGTAGGTGCTGGCTCACGTCGCTTGTTTGTGTGTGATCGCCTATCCAATTTGAAATATCTGATTGATTCAGGAGCCGATGTTTCTGTGCTACCTGTGTCAAAAGCCGGATCTTCCAAAATTCTGTCCAAAAGTTCACTGTTTGCTGCAAATGGGTCCACTATACCTACGTACGGTGAACGACTCATCACTCTAGACTTAGGTCTATGACGTCACTTCCGTTGGCCATTCATTGTAGCTGACGTTCAATGTCCTATACTGGGTGCAGATTTTCTTAGCAATTTCGGACTGCTAATAGACATCAGGAACAAGCGATTAATTGACTCATGATTAATTGCTTCGTTAATTGACTCAAACACAAGACTGTCACAACCTGGTGTATCACCTACGTCCAACATACCTAGTGCAGTTCACCTAGTCAACCCTAGTCATTACTATGCTAGCCTACTTAGGGAATTCCCAAATCTTCTGAAAGAAAATCCCAAATTTTGCAACCCTGGAGTGGAATACTTTCACACGATTGCGACCACTCCTGAACCTCCCGTTACCGCTAAGCCGAGACGTCTAACTCCAGACAAGCTGGCTTAAGCCAAAGCCAAATTTCAACAAATGCTGGATATGGGAATATGCCGACCAAGCTAAAGTTGTTGGTCCAGTCCATTGCACCTTGTACCAAAGAAAGATGGATCCTGGAGACCCTGTGGCGATCATAGAGCACTCAATGCTCGCAAAATTCCTGACAACTATCCGATTCCTCATCTCCACGGTTTCAATTCACAGCTCAGTGGGACAACCATTTTTTCAAAGATTGATTTAATTCGAGCATTCCATCATATTCCTGTAGCACCTGACGATGTCCCGAAGACTGCTCTCACGACACCATTCGTACTTTTCGAATTTTTACTTTTACCGTTTGGCCCCATGAACGCGGCGCAGTCATTCCAAAGATACTTGCCCTCAGTCCTACGCCATCTACCATTCGTCTATAGCTACCTTGATGACCTCCTCGTAGCTTCCTCATCCCACCAAGAACACGAAAGCCACCTGCGGCAGCTTTTCAAGTGCTTAGACACATGTGGTATCTGCATCAATTGATCAAAGTGTGAGTTTGGTGTGCCCGAGGTTTCCTTTCTTGGCTACCAGATCACTAGCTTTGGAATTCTGCCTCTGCCTTTGAAGATTAAAGCTATCCAGGATTACCCGCTTCCCAAGACTATCGAGGATTTACGTCGATTTTTGGGAATGATAAATTTTTATCACCGCTTGCTCCTAAATGCTGCAAAGTCTCAGCAACCACTCTACGACCTATGTGCAGGCCCGCTTAAAAAAGTGACAAACGAAGAGTTAATTGGACTGAGGATGCTAAGGAATCGTTCAATTCTCTCAAACATGAGCTGTCAAATGCCACACTTCTCACTCATCCCTCAACTGACCTGCCCATCATTCTCTCGGTCGACGCATCTGATTTTGCACAATGAGCTTCGCTACAGCAAGTTCGCGACTCAATTCTTGAACCACTTGGATTTTATTCCAAGCGCCTCTCTGACACTCAACGCAAGTACAGTACCTACGATAGGGAACTGTTAGTGGCTTATCAAGCAGTCAAATATTTCAAATTCATGTTGGAGGGCAGACCTTTTACGATCTACACGGATCATAAACCCCTTACGTATGCATTTACCCAGCAACCTGACAAAGCATCACCACGCCAATTACGACATCTTGATTTCCTTGCACAGTTTACTACTGATATTAGGTATGTGCCTGGCAAGTCGAACATACCAGCAGATGCATGCTCTCGCATTTCCTCCATCTTGATGCCTAGTGCCATTTCACTGCAAGACGTTGCTCGCTCTCAGTCTTCTTGTACAGAACTTCAGCACTTACGCCAATCGGACAGTTCTTCCTACAGTTTTCAGGCAATCACACTAGCTGACAACCTGGAGCTATTTTGTGATAATTCCACGGGCAAACTCCGGCCTTTTATTCCCACAGAATTGAGACGTAATGTGTTTGATTCCATCCACAATTTGGCACATTTAGGTATCACTGTAACCATGAACACTGTTCAATAACGCTTCTGCTGGCCCTCATTAAAACGTGATGTCGCTCTATGGGTGAAGACATGTGTATCCCTTGTCAGCGTGTGAAAACCTGGCAACACACTTCCAGTGCCATCGGAACCGATCCACGAATAGACCGACGGTTCTCCCAAATCAACGTCGACATTGTTGGACTACTTCCACCGTCACAAGGCAATCGGTATTTACTTACCATTATCGACCAATTTTCACGTTGGCCCGAGGCAACACCGCTCAGTGAAATCATGGCTGAAACCGTCGCCTCAGCACTGGTCCACGTGGATCTCACGATTTGGAGTACCCCGTTTCCTTACCACAGACCGTGGCAAACAATTCGACTGCCAAATATTCTCGGAATTGTCCAAGCTCCTTGGAATTGACCGTCTTCACTGCCTACCATCCAGCTGCCAATGGTGCCATTGAACGTTGGCATCGTGTACTCAAGGCCTCGCAACGTTCACAGATGGATGGAGATTGGATTGCCAAGCTCCCCACTGTCATGTTAGGACTTAGGTCTTACATGATCCCTGAGTATCATACTACTCCGTCTGAACTTGTTTACGGTGAACCAGTCACGGTGCCATCAGATTTCCTTGAGGACTCTACTCTTGCCACCGAAGTTCCTTCTCTATTGCACAAACTCAAAGAGCACATCCGCCACATCCGACCAGTGGATTTCAGGCACAATTCCGCCAAATCAACGTTTGTTCACACAGACTTGAAAACATGTTCACATGTGTTCATACGTCAAGACGCCGTACGGAAGCCTTTACAACCTTTTTATGATGGTCCGTACCCTGTTTTCTCACGCACCGACAAAGTCTACAGAGTTGCCACACCGCGAGGAGATCAGTCTATCTCAATTGTCAGGCTGAAGCCTGCCTTTCTCCTACAGAATGAGTCTGCTATGCCAACCGACAGCCCTGTGGTCATCCAACCTGCTAGCAACAGATCTGATACCAGTCCAGATCATCCCAAACCTGCTTCTGCTGTGCCAACACCTCCAGGCCACAGCTTGACGTCACAGCCTGTGCAGTCTTCTACCACTCGCCTTGGCCGCAGCGTCCGATTTCCAGCTCGGTATCTCACATAACCATCGTACCGACTGGGAGGGGAGTGCTGTGGTGACCACCACTACCGTTGTCTACTGTGCCAGCAACTTCTTCGCCAGACATCGAAGAGAGACGAACACTCTCACCTAACCTCGACTCGACTATTCTCCCTCTAATGCAATGTGCTTCTCTCTCCCAGTCTACAAGTTTGTCTCCTGCTCTTTTTACGCCAACCTAAATCATTTTACGTACCATTTACCATATCTGTTGCCTACTGATTGTTATCTTATACAATAAAGTCCATAGTAAAATTAGGTAGTTTTCTGTGTCTATAACATCCAGAACCTACCACAGTTTCAACCAATTCTGGCCCCCAAAACACGAATTAGGTAGGTACGCTCCTTTTTTTTTTCAAATTATCTTTGATCATTGGTAGTGCTTACCATTTAATCGTCTGTATCCACGTGTTCCACTTTTTTCTAGTGTTACCTATTATACAAATTAATGGTGATTTCAGACGATTTCCCAGGTTTTTGACTGATGGAAAATCAATTTTGGGAGCTGAACATTTGGTAGAACCTCAATTTTCCACTCTTTGGTTAAAATCGACTTCATATTCCGTCTTCTCGTCCACAAAAACATGGAAAACAATACCTCAAAAGCTCATGTTACTAACATGTTACTAAAACACAAAAAGTAGCTATTTTTATACACATTTTCACTCATAACACCCCTGGTATATCCCGATCGGGCTGCAAAGTTTCGGGACACAACTAGGGCCCAAATGGAGCATGTGTGCGAAAGAACGAATTTTTTAGACTGAAAATGAAGCCGGTACACGTGATACGGCGTTTGGCGGACTGACATTGCATTTTGGTTTATTATTTAACTTCTTTGGTTTATTATTTAACTTTAAATGAAACTTTAAAATTTAACTTCGTATTGTAAATTTATAGTTATTCTATGTATCCATGTACGCAATGAGGGAACAAAAGTTCCTATTTACATCGTCAGAAAATAAATAAATAAATAAAATAATACCTACACCTATGTATTCGCTCAGCAAAAAATTTTTGTAACACCCCCTCAAAATTTTTTCTTTTTCCGTTTCAAGGTGCGTAGATCCCAAAAATGCAACGTCCGTCCGCCGTATCACGTGTACAGGCTTCATTTTCGGTCTAAAAAATTCGCTCTTTCGCACACATGCTCCATTTGGGCCCTAGTTGTGTCCCGAAACTTTTCAGCCCGATCGGAATATACCCAGGGGTATTATGAGTGAAAATGTGTATAAAAATTGGTACTTTTTGTGTTTTAGTAACATGTTAGTAAAATGAACTTTTGAGGTATCGTTTTTCATGTTTTTGGGGACGAGAAGACCGAATATGAAGTCGATTTTGACCAAAGAGTGGAAAATTGAGGTTCTACCACATGTTCAGCTCCCAAAATTGATTTTTTATGAGTGAAAAACCTGGGAAATCGTCTGAAATCACCATCAATTTGTAGAATAACACTAGAAAAAGTGTCAACAGATGGATCAAGACGATTAAATGGTAGGTACTATCAATGATCAAAGATAATTTGAAAAAAAAGGAGCGTAGGTACCTACCTAATTCGCGTTTTGGGGGCCAAAATTGGTGGAAACCACAGGAGATGGCTATTTCAATTATTTTATATGAAAGAAACAATAAATAAACAGCCAACATTTCTGTGGGTATGTCCAATAGAATAATAAACCCATGTGACAAGGACTTTGCAGCGTTTTTGGAATCTACGCACCTTGAAACGGAAAAGAAAAAATTTTGAGGGGGTGTTATAAAAACTTTTTGCTGAGCGAATACATAGGCGTATTATTCACAGAACAATAAACCAAAATGGTAGTTACGTTGTCAGTGCGTAGATGAAGACTGGTAAGGCCAGGAACCTGTCACCTGGCCGCGTTCGCCGCGAGGCCAAAGGTAATCGAAAACGCGAAAATACTTGCCCATACTACTGCCACCCCCTATCCAATTTCTCCACTCGGAATTTTTACCTTCCACGGCTCGTGGCTTGGCAGCCAATGCCTTCTCTCTGTCCTCCTTGGCCTCCTCCATGACGGCAGCTATACGAAGGCGAAGAAGAAGTACTAATTTCAGTAATGTGCGTTGGTGTAAACAAAGTAATAGTCCGTTATGAAGATGGTGCTCTTCGTCGTTGGTGTTGATTGTGGTGTTACTGGTTAATGTTTTCGGTGGTTTTCTAATTATTGTGATTCATTGGGTACATCACTGAGGATTAATATGGGTACCTATCCGTACCTAGGTATAAGTGAAAGATTATCAGATGCTACTGGCGTTTCAGCAGTAACTGGCGTTCTTCATACCTGCACCTCATAATCATTTATTGACAACCTGTGGCGTAGTTTCTTTCTGTAGAAAGCGTTTTGATCAGACTTACATGGAAGGGACAGAGGCTTCTCTGGCTAGCAATTTTTCACCTTTCTTCTTTCGTTACAAATTCGTTTTGAAGTTGCAGTTACTTTCAGGCAACTATAATTTCTGCACTATCCGTGAAAATGAGACACTTGTATGAGCCCAAGTTTGTCAAAACGAAGTGATGTTATGGAAAACAATCTCTCTCTGTATGACAGATAAATGTCCATTTTATTCAACGTAGAGTGAAACTATGTTGTCTCTGAAATTATTCAGTTCAAGTTAGAATATTTGCGACCGCTGCGATGTATATTATACCACAATTTGCTGCTGAGCACTGAATTGTCATAATAGCCCAAACATCTGCAGACAGCTTTCAATCGCATTTAAATGCTCAGATCATGGATACCCACAACGGCGTACTCATTTCTGCATGTGAATTCATCAAAGGTAACAAATAATATTTTTCTAAATTTTTTTTTCAAAATATTGGCTAGCAAGGTTGATCATTATATCAACATCAGGTTTGGTTGTTTTCGTTGCTTGTGGCTATTTTTAAAACCTTATTTATTTTGCTTCCCCTTCATTGGAGATTTGGATTCGGAAATGTTGAATGTACATTTTTTTAAAACTTATGTATTTTCATTAAAATTTGTTGACTAATTTATTCGTTTTTCAAAAAGCTCATATTGTTTGGGGGACCATTTTATAGTATTTAGGATACAGATGTGCTAAATTCAGATAGTAATGAACACTTGAGAAACACCCATTGGTGCCACCGTAAGATAACATTTGTGTCACTTTGTGCACTTCAGTTCAGTTGTGACCTTTCATTTTCAGGTGAGATGGCCTAGTGCTTTTGGAAGTTTAATGTAATTTTTAGTGATATTAGAGAGTTTTCGCAAAAGTTTGGCCACTAGGTCGTTGACGGACTAAGGACCTCCGGGCTAACAGTCTAAGGGGGAAAAAACGGGATGCTAACCTCTTAGATCGTCAAACGATCTAAGTTCGTGAAAGTTAGGTCGTTGAACGATCCAAGCTGACTGGATGGGTGACAATAACGTTAATGTTGAACTGTTCTCATCATATTCTCATCACTTGAAGATTTCAGTTTAAAAAGCCGTTTTTAGTTTTCTTCTTCACTAGTACAATTATACGGTTGTTCATAGACTAGCGAGGTACAATTATTTAAGATTTTCCAGTCTTAAAGGATCACAGAAGCATTTCCTATTACTATTTTCAAATGGAAAATAATGTGGGCTTGCCCATAGACATGAGACAAATTAGCCAAAAAACTAAAGGTTTGGCTAATTAAAGTTATTTGGCAAAAATTAGTGGCTAATAGTTCCTAATACTGTTTTCAAAAAATATAGATATGTAGGATTTTTATACAACAGAAAAACCGAAAATCGAGAGAAAAAAGACGCACGCTATCAGGTACACGTACACAACGCAAACAAATAATCACAAATGCCATGGAAGAAGGCCATCCATGCAATGAGGTTTCCTTGTTGGAAGGTTAGTACGGGAAACGACCCATACGACCTAGTGCTAGGTCGTTTACGTAGACTGGTGGCATCCAACGTTGACGAGCTAAGTTAGGTCGTTCCCACCCAAACGTGCGCATGCGCAGTTCGCACTTTCCTTCGTACGTAGGCCTTAGCCCGTCAACGGGCTAGTAGCCAAACCTTTGCGAAAACTCTCTAACATAAGCTGTTGCAATGGATCCGAATTTGTCGTACTTACTATCCCTGATATGTTCTATCCCTAGAACATGCTGAATCCTTCCATGAATTTTAACAATTTTCGTATTATGTTTGTTGTTTATACACTCAGTAAGAAGTGGGTCACAGAAGTGGAAACACTAATCATCCTAATTAAACCTTGTATTCTTATAAGAAAAGCAAAAAATGTTGGGCCATCCCACAAAACGAAAATAATATTACCTAAAGGAATCCTTGAATGAAATAGGCACTTGAATGTATTTATCTTAGTCATTTAAGCTAAAATCTAAAATTTGAAACAAAAAGTTTATGTAGCGATCGGGAGTTGAACCTGAGGGTTGCCTGAACATTGAGTCGTGGAAAGATGTTTTACATCATAGTATGATGTTCAAGATCCCATGGATCTTGAAATCTGGGTTCTTCATTCCAACAGACTGTGGAATAAGTAGACGATTCCTTGGTCAGACGTCCAAGTCTCAAATGTGTGATACAAGTCCAAACCTAGTGAGGGAGTTTTCAATGGTGAGTCCGGGATGTTTGTGACCTGGGTCAATCAAAGAAAATATGGCGAATCACTGTATACAGTGACCTGTGGTTTGTTCGGATAGTCAGTCCCGGACCAGGCCAGGATGGAACCGCGTTCTAAAAAGCAGCAAATTATTTCACAATATTTCATTATTTACCTATAGGTGCCCTTCTGTGTAGATCACTGTTTTCTGTGGTCGATCCCCCCCCTCCCCCCCCCCCCCAGGGAAGTCGAAAATCGAGTACTGGAGCTGACCGGGGAATGATAGTTACATAAATATTCGGTGGATTCATCTATCATTGATTATTTTTTGTTATTCATGAAGCATAAAGTTTGTTCAAGTTACAAAAGTACCTATCAACAAAATACAAAATAACCATCATTCTTCAAATAAAATAGTGTCACGGAACAACCAACTCGATTTCATTCAGCCATGCTTGATTATAATCAGGTGTTCTCTAGCAATGATGTCTGGGCTGGATGTATACCGATTCATTTGCCATCATGTTGGTGAAGCTTTTCGTTGAATATGAACGGCTGGACATACATACGCGGCTGGCCACAGGTGGTCTCAAAAAATTCTCAAGTTCGAGACTAATTTGGAACATTGAAACCGATACCTACCTCACATGCATGTCCACTAAACTGCAAAAAACCTCGAAAACCCCTATTTTTACACCCATTTTTCACTCACAACACTGCTGGGTGCTCGATCGGACTGCCGAACCTTGGATCACAACTAGGGCCCAAATGGAGCCTGTTTGCGAAAGAACGACGATTTTGAACCAACATTTAAGGTAAATTTAAGGCTAAAACTTTGTTAGAACCTCAATTCTTCGTTCGTTGGTCAAAACTGACTTATATTCGGTATCCTCGCCCTAAAAAACATGGAAAACGGTAACTCACAAGCTCGTGGTACTGAAACACCAAAAGCCCTATTTTTGCACACCCTTGGGTGTATTCCTATTGGGCTTCTGAGCACAGCTACGGTCCAGATAGAGCCTGTGTGTGAATGAACGAATTTTTTAGACCAAAAATAAGGTAGGTATGATATGGCTTACGGCGGAGGGACATCGCATTTTTGGAATCTACACACCTTGAAACGTAAAAGAAAAACATGTTGTGGTGTTTAACTTTTTTTTCCGAGCGAATACATTCACAGAATAATAAACGAAAATGATGGGATAGGCTATCCAGGATTGAGTCCACAACTTTTTCTGTCCAGGACCAGTTCTGGCACTGGACAATGGCAGTGGACAAATGGCGCGGCTTGCATAAAGCGGTTCAGGACTGTCTGTCTGAATGAACCTTCATGAGCTGTTGGAAGGCGAGACAGGACTGCCGTCCTGGCCGTGGATCAGGGGATTGTCCCCCTCTTGTTTACATTAATTGCACTAATCGTGATAGACTAATGTATTCTGTTCCAATAAAATATCAAAGTAGATAAAACGGAAAGGCTTAGCAGCTAGGTACCAAAAAATAAAATGTGCTGTTACCTGTGTGCATATTGTTGTAACCCTTACAGCACTGTCTATACAAGGATGAGCCTGTAGACAAATGCTAATGACCACTGCATGAGTGTACTTGAGGGGGACTTGGAAAATGAAAATGACCTTACTCTTTTGGCTGTTCCACCAGTATCTCCAAGTTAAGTTTGTTCTTCTCCCCCCTCCCTCCTAACCACCACGAAAGAGTCGCGACTTTGCTTTCACAGGTTTGATACATAATTGAGACTTCACAAAGGTTGATACTTAATTGAGACTGCTTGTACTCTGGGTTGTTTGAAAATGAATTTTTCTTGTTTCCATGTTGCAGATCATCTTTATTTTGTTACTCTCAAGACTTCTATCAAGCCAAGGTCCACTAGTAATACTCATTATTTCTCTGTTGATGAAGAGCTGGTGTATGAAAATTTCTTTTCTGATTTTGGACCTCTCAATTTGGCTATGCTGTTCCGATACTGTATGAAACTCAATCGCAAGAGAAAGGTAACAGATTGTTTTTACTTGTTTATCATCTTTCAAGCCCCTATCCACACTATGCCGCCTGGCACAGGCCGATTGGCAAAGCCTCACAAGTGTGTCCTTACCCGCACGAAGTCGGTTCAGATCAAAGGAAACCGAGCTGGCCCTGGCCCTCCTTTGTAGTATGGTCATGCCGCCTGGCTTCAGTGCTTGTCTTCAGTCATTTTCTTACCTTTGTTGGGGTAGTTTGTTGTGTAAAAATCTAACCTAACCTAAGTTATAATGCCTTGGATTGGCGTACAGACACTGACTAATAGAATAGGGAATTTTCGTAAAATTTTTTTTGGAAAAAAGTATTCAGAACTCTTGGAAAAATTGTATTGAAGCCAGTTTTCACAAATAAGCCGTAGTTTTTAAATGGGGTATTAAATGTAAAAATATGGCAAAAAATGACGTCTCAGTTCTATTGACATCCGACTGGCTATTGGCCCAAGGAGTGGAGCGAAGCTTCGGGGGCAAAGGTTCTCAGTGCTCCCAGCATTATAACATCAGAAGTGACAAACCTTCCTGGCAGCCATCAAGATCCTTTGCTGTGACGTTTTGTGAACTTCCCCTTCGTTTGATTTTGAGGATGTGTTGTTCTTTATTATTTATAAATTTTCAGTTCCATCCATACATTCTTTGCGGTTCTGTACAAAGTTTAAAGTGATACGCTAGTGCTCCAAGTGGGATTTGAGTTGGGCTACTCAGCAATTTACCCAATACGTAATTTCTAGCGGGAACTCAAATTCAAATTTCACATTCATTTACTGCCTAGACTTTCCACCACCTCATTATGCAGTGTTAATATCTTATTGAACTGAATTTGGCAAAAAAAAAGAGAATTTGTAACCCGCGAAAATTGCCCATCATTCAAGGATTGGCCTTGGCTATGGGACTCTCATAATTCGGACTATAAAAGTAAAAGCAGGAGGCATTTGACACTGGGGCAAAACCACCACTTCTGTGGTCGGCATGGATGCTCTATCCACTGTTGCTGCAATAATTATTGCAGCAGCTGCTGCCAGCATTGTCTTCTTCTTCTATTATTATAGGTACCATGGATGGTGTCCCGGATTGAACAGTTGACTGACGAACCCCACTGCTAATGACGAAAAGCCAGGCGGGGCAGCCGCCAGGGGCAACCACATCTACTTTATATTGTGGACGTGCCGGTGGGAACGTATTGCCGGGTGGCAAGCCACTCGGCATAGTGTGGATGCAGCTTCATGGCTAATTTTTGTTACCATTACAGTTATGTTTCAAGATAGTCTTAACCTAACCCTAGGTTTTATAATTTATTTTTTGCAGTGGTATAAATTATGCAGTTATGCATTTACTTATGTCTTGTAAATCCTAAAGTGAGTCTAGGTTAAATGGACCTTCCCCTACATAATTCACAGAAGATTTTTTGTTCAGAATGGTCAAAAATATGTGTTAAACAACCTAAATGAATTTACCTAACTGAACTGTTAATGGCCTAAATAAACCTAAATTTGAAATGGCCAAAAATATTAGATACTAGAATGGCAAAACATATTTTTTGTGTAAGGTGATGTCCTAAGTGGACAGTCATCACTCAGTTGGCTGTGGCACAGTGGTCAGAGGCGTTGTGTATTGATCCCGCGATGTAGATGTGGGCTATACAAATTGCCTGCATGCGCAACCAGATGCTTTATGATCACCATCACAGTGCATGTGCAACTAGATGCTTTATGATCACCATCACAATGCATGCGCAACCAGATGCTTCATGATCACCATTACAAGATCTCTTGCACAGTTGTTGTTCCCTAAGCTAATAAATTGCTAAAAAGCAAACAAGAATGTGTTCAGAGTTTAGTTTCTCTTTAAATAAACATCAGTATTGTGAGCAATTATTTAAAAGCAAATTATGGTAAGGACCATCGATTCCTTCAAAAATTCTTTCGTGAAGGCTCACAATATTTTTTTCAAAAATAATCCATTTCCTACTGAATTTTTACCATGTTTACTCCTTGTATGGCCATTAAATAAAATTATGTTATCAGGTTCAGTACCTATAATTCCGTTCCTAATCCTCCATTCCTTCGTTCATCAACACAAAAAACAAATCACTTGGATTCCCAGTGATCAGGCGTTTTTGGGTTGATAGGTCTGTCAGTGTTCACTAGTATGTTTACTTTTTAAGCTATAGGTTTGGTTTGTGGGCAACCAAACCAAACCCCCTCTCCGTCCATTTCACGACCGTCTCTTTTCATCTTGCAAGCCATGCTCAGTGTGTTGCTCAGTGACTGTTGAGTTTGAACATAGGCTAAAAGCAAGTCAAATTGACAAATCATTAGGAAAGTAGAGGAAAATATTCAATTTTTTGTATGTTTCAGATATAAATGGCAGTGCAAATAATGATAGTATTTTGAGGGTTACCTACTTTGGAAATACACTCAGAGTTAGTTGCTGCTACTACGTGTAACTGTTACTTAACAATATACAGGATACCTGTCATTTTATTGCTAGATTGTAGTATTTATCAAGATTCAAGTTGGAAGTAGATTTGGCGACTTCATTTGAAGTGGTATGAAAATAAGTTGGCAGCCCTGCTAGTAAGCGGAAACAATGAAGTCCTGGGAATAAGACTGTATTACGTACTTCGTATGTAAAAAATTAATAATAAATACTTGGAAATTAAATTAACTCTGGAGGTTCTTCATAGCAGGTTTTCGGAATGCTCTCCATTTTAATTCGAAAGTTTACGAAGTTCAACCAGAAACTCGAGAAGATCAAATGGAGACCCACCTCTGCAGAGATAAAATCTGACGGGATGCACATGTTGCTGGAGCCAGTGGTTGATGGGATTCGACGCAGGAGCCGTTTTTGCTTGGACCAAAATGGAGGGCATTTCGAAACCCTGCTATGAAGAATCTCTAGATAAATTTAATTTTCAAATTTTTATTATTTTTAATTTTTTAAATACGAATTTCATTCAAACGTCAGTTTCCCCAAATCATCTTTGCTTTTCCGTGTTAGAAGTCCCAACATCTCGAGCCTCCCCAACCATGTAACAACCGATTTCTTGATCCATTATGCCTACCACGGTTTATCCAAATTTAACATGATAACTGCTAAACACTCGAACTTTACGCCTACAATAGAACTAATGGGTCAAAAAATCGGTTTTTACCTGTTTGGGGAGTCTCTGGAATACCACCATTTAACTCAGCAAGAAAAAGTATGAAAATAATGCTACCTAACTATTGCTTCCGAGTCTGCGAAGCAGCGGAAGCCTTGTGTTCACTTTCGTGAGCCAAAAAATTTTTGTCTTCAGAAATCGAAATTTCCACTTGCATTTTGCGTTTCAAAGCCTACTGAACAAATTTGGTTCCGTGTCTGTCGGTCTGTGAGTCTGTCTGTCCGCATTTCCTTGTTACAGCCATAACTTCCACGATTTTGAATTGATTCAGCTCAAATTTTGAGGGATGGTGCGGATAAGGCCCCTTGAGGTCCCATAAAAATTTCAACATGATTGATCCAGCGGTACGCCCTGCGCATGCGCTAACGTTAAATTCAACAAACACGCATAACTTTCACAATTTTGATTCAATTTCGCTCAAATTTTCAAGGGTTGTTTGGACAAGGCCTAGTGAGTTCCAGTATGAATTTCAGCATGATCGGACCCTCGGTGCGCTCTGCGCATGCGCTGGCGTGAAATAGATTCAATTTCCTTGTTACAGCCGTAGTAACCAAATATTTCACCCAATTTCAATGTAATTCTCAGGGATTAAGAGGGTAGGGCCCATTGAGGTCCCATATAAATTTCAACATGATAGAGCCAGTGGTTCGCCCTGCGCATGCGCTAACGTGAAATTCTTCAAACACGCATAACATTCGCAATTATGTATAATGGACGTAATGTATTATGGACGTAATGTTATGTAATATGTATATTTCATGTAATGTTATGTAATGTAATGTTATGTAATATGTATATTTCACGTTATGTAATGTTATGTAATGTAATGTTATGTTATTTTGCTTCCGAGTCTGTTCTATTTTATAATGGGTCACTCTGATTGTGACGAGGAAGCTCCTGTGCCATCACCTTGGCAGTGTATTTTTTTCTGTATAAATGTCGATTTCGCGAAAAACATCAATTTGTACTGAAAACCCGCGGTTTTTGGCACGGAAACGAAGATTTTTACCTTCACCAGTCCACTGCAAAACATTTTTTGATCATACCGTTGGAAAGCTGAGCTTCTGGCCCAACTTTTAGGGTTACAGTGTGAAGAAATAGAACTCACGTTCTATTTCACTAGATGTTTGAAAAACTAAACATTTCCAAGATTTTGCAAAGTTTGATTTTCAGGTTTATTTTTCACTAAAAAAAAATTGATTTGGCTTCAGGGAGATCGGAAATTGATTGTAATTAGATTCTGGATTCAGCTCGACGAGTACATTCAAGTGGTACTTCAATCAGGATGTTAGTGGGAGGGGGGTACAGGTTATGAGAGGGGGGGGGGGGGGGTCTACAGAAATTTCAAAACTACTTGACCAATTGGAGTGCAACTTTTTGAATTTGTTGTGTGAACATTGAGGAATGTTTCTAACCAGGTAGGGAGGGTTCATAGGATACGGGGGGGGGGGGGGGGTTAAAGGCAGTTAGGGTTGGCATTGGGGAAGGTTTCTGATCAGTTGAGGAGGGGGGGGATACAGGGGGTGTCTGTTCTACCGTTGCGAAGCGCGGGTACACAGCTAGTATATATATATATATATATATATATATATATATATATATATATATATATATATATATATATATATATATATATATATATAGGTGAATTGGAGTTATCGACCGTTGATATGTAGGTGGGGTCTTTCATCATTATCAAGGAAATATGTCGAGTTGAGTGGCACAGGCAAGTAGACAGAAGCACTACTGAAGAGAGGTACTTGTCGATGAAATAAATCATCGAAACGTCGGAATAAAGCATTATTCTATTCAACCTGACCGCGCCTCGATAGCCAAGCAACTTACACTTGCTCTCACCTATATATATATATATATATATATATATATATATATATATATATATATATATATATATATATAGCTCCGAGACAAAAAGAGGCCACAGAGAAAGAACTTACACTACGTCTGAATGTTTCGCACCCAGCGTAGTCGGCAGACGACTGCTCATATTATATGTACATATATATATAATATGAAATTTGGTGACAGAGGGTAGAAATTTAAGGATCAACAGACCAAAAACTTGCAACAATTTCAGAGGGAACATTTCGCCTGCCAGCGTCTTCGGCCCAATTGAGAAACCTGCCTTGGTGAAGCCTTCTCTCAGATGTCAGGGTGGTGGTTCTAACAAGAGTCGCAAGGGTGACGATGCGAGTGGAGGAAGGGGGCAAGGATATTTTGGGCAAGTAGTGTGGGTGAGTGTGGAAGATTGTGTTATGATGTGGTCTGTACAGTATGTGTGTATGAAATGAAATTGTGTCAACTGGAGATTGACCAAAAAAAAATAAAAAATTAGGGCATGATGTATGAGATTTCAGCGAAAATTTGAAGTTGAGAGAAATGTTAAATGTGAGGTGGGAGTCAGTGCTTCTTATTCAGTCCTGGCTGCCTGAACCCTCCCAGAACTGCTATGTACGAGGACTCCCAAGTGTGCCTATCGATCTTTGAGGTATTGGGGGACAGTGCTCGAGCAACTTGCACTTTAAAGCAGTTGTCAAAATTACTGTGATCGGGCATGTGTGGCAACGGGAAGGTCGGGCTTGTTATTGACAGAATCCCTATGTCCATTGATATCGATGGAGAGAGGTGTGGTTGTTTCTCCCAAATAGAAAGTATCGAAGTTCTGGCACTTCAAATTATAAATCAAGTTCGAAGATGTGCAAGTAGCCGACGTTGGAATTTTGTATGTATTCGGAGTGTTAGGGGTTGCTAAGGTACAGGAGTCATCTATTAGGGGGCAGGTTTTGCAACGTGGGCTATTACAAGGATGTGTGCCAGGTGTCACAGAGGTTTGGGTTCTATTCAAATTTGTTAGCAAATTTGGCGGTTTCTTGTATATCGGAGCAGGGGGGGGGGGGGATGGCAATAAATCTTTAGTTAAGCTATTGTTGGCAACTATGGGGAATAATGATGTTAAGAGGGGCTTAGTATTTTCAACTCTGACGTTAAACTAAACGTCAATTTTGACGTTTAGGGGGTTCAGTACTTTTAGGCTTGGAATGGAAGGAGGATGGTGCTGGCAGATATCGTTTTTGGAGCAGACTAGCAGGGTAACCTCGGGCTTGAAGAGCCTTGTTCAAATTTGTCAAATAATGTTGCTTATATTCTATTGTGCTACAAATGAGGTGAGCCCTGATTGACAGAGAAAACGGGATTGATGATTTACAGTGGGGAGGGTGGCAACTGTTAAAATGGAGATATTGTTGTTTATTGGTGAGTTTCACATGAATGGATGAGTGTATTTCATTGTTAGTGCTATTAAATTTAAGAGTAATTTCTAGAAATGTTGCATCTGTTTGTGAAAAGTTGTAAGTATGTAAAATTAACTGGATAGGAAGAGTTGAGATCGTTCATGAAGTTCTTGAGAGATTCTTCCCCATGTGGCCAGAGGAAGAACCCATCATCAATGAACCGTTTCCATAAGAGAGGTTGTAGTGGACTCGAAGCTAGGAATTGTTGCTGAAGGTGTCCCATGAAAAGATTGGCATTGGTGCCATTTTGGTACCCATTGCACAACCTGTTTTTTGCAAATAAAATGTATTGCTAAATGAAAATACGTTATTTTTTGGAACCAGTTCTGGGAGTTGGGGGTCGGGACGAAGTGATAATAAGTGGGACAGGGCATGCAGACCTTCATCGTTAGGAATGTTGGTATAAAGAGATGTGACATTAAAAAGTGAAAACTGTCTTTAATATAGGAAGGGAGAGAAGCTACTATTGGTTGTAAGAATTAATCGACAAAAGCTGATATTCTTTCGGTTGGACAGCTTACTGTATTTACTCTTGGTCTACCTGGAATTAAGGTAGGATCAACATCAGTGGGATTCTCAAATTTGTGTATCTTAGGAAGTAATCGGAATGAAGAGGTAGACCAGGAGCTGGGACTCAAAATATCTATTTATCTTTGGATGTCAGCTGCTCAGCTTCGGCATTATCAGAGAGAAATTTATGCATTTTCTTTTGTATTGCGGATATTGTTGTAAGTTTTTTGTCTGTTGATCCTTAAATTTCTACCCTCTCTCACCATATTTCATATATCACCAAGAGCGTTTTCCCGTTTTCAAGTTTGCATATATACCTATTGTAGTGATTGAGGAGTCGTATAGACGAGTCGATCGCATATGAGAGAATGGTTGTTTATTGGTGGCACCCTGGCTCTTTTATATTCCCCTGACAAGATCAGAGGGGGGTCGGGGGGTCCCCACTCTGAGTTACAGCATGTTCAGACACAAATTGAGTTGTGGAGGAGCAGCCGATCACAACACTGCTCCCCCCAGAATTTAAGTAATTGACATTGTTAATTAAATTTTCTTGTTGGCGCTGTGGCTGTTGCCGGGCGTGGGAGGTGCGTGTGTTGGGTCCGTGTGGGCTGTCCGGGTGGCTGCTGTGTCGTTGTCGTGGGGTGGTGGCGTAGAGCGCGTAGCGTTGGCGGGCGAGGCTCGGGCTCCGGGCGTGGTTCCGCGGGAGCGGTTGTTGCCGTGGGTGCTGTGGTGGTGATGTTATGGCCATCGCTGTGTGGTTGGGGGCGATTTGCGGCGTCGTGGTGGGTCCCGTGTTGTGCGTAGGTAGGGGTGCCGGCTTGCATCTGTCGATGGACACCGAGGGGGTACGGCGGTCGTCGGTGAGGTACGTGACTGTTTTTCCATCGTTCGTCAGTACTTGATGGGGGCCGGTGTAAGGTGGCTCGAGTTTACCCCTCGGTGTGTCTAAGCGGACGTACACGTGGGTCGCTCTGCGCATGGTTGTTGGCATGTAGGACTGTGTGTAGTTGCGGTATGATTCGTTGGTGCATAGGGGTATAGTTGTTGGGGGCGGTTGAGTGAATAGGTCTCCTGGTAGGCGTGGTGTGGCCGAGAAGAGGCGTTGGGCCGGTGAGTAGCCATCGTGGCCCGGGCGGTTTCGTAGGCCGAGGAGGAGGCCGCTAAGTTGGGTGGCCCATGTGCCGGACGTGGCTGTAGCGAGTATTGCGTCTTTGAGGACCCTGTGTAGACGTTCGACGAGGCCGTTGGCTTGAGGGTGGTAGGTATTAGTGTGATGTACCTCCGTGCCCATGGACGTGCAGTATTTATGAAATTCGGCTGAGGTGAACTGGGTGCCCTGGTCGGTGGTTACGTGTGCCGGGGAGCCGTAGCGGGCGATCCAGTGGTTGTGTAGGGCCGTGATCACTGCGTCGGCGGAAATGGTCGAGAGGGGTGCGCATTCGAACCAGCCAGTGGCGCGGTCAATCATCGATAATATGTATTTTTTTGTAGCCGATGGTGGGAGCGGGCCGAATAGGTCGATATGTAGGTGTTCGAGTGGCGCTGCGTCGGGATATTCGCCGAGGGGAGCCCTGATGTGTCGAGTTGTTTTGGCTCGGTTACAACTCGGGCAGGCGCGGGTGAACAACCGTATCGATGAGGTCATGACGGGCCAATAATATCGAGCGCGGATGAGGGCTGTGGTGGCCTTTATCCCCGGATGTGTCATCCCGTGTATGTGTTTAAAAACCTCGAGGCGTAGCGGCGTAGGGATGTAGGGGCGAGGCGAGGCGTCGGTATTTTCGCACATGATCTCGTGGCCTTGTATTCGGTGTGGTGTGAGATTCATATTGGCGATGTGGTCATCGGCGGCCTGTGCGTCGGCTAGCTGTTGTAGCGTGAAGGGGGTGCCGTAGTCCGTGACTGCGTGGGCCATGTTGGCTGTGGGTGGTAGTCGCGAAAGGTAGTCGGCGACGATGTTTGTTGGGCCCTCGGCGTACCTTATGTCAGTCGTGAATTCTGAGATAAATCGAAGGTGCCGGAGCCGTGTTGGTGGGGCCGTATTTGACTGAGTCGCTAGTGAGGTTGTGAGGGGCTTATGGTCCGTATATACGGTCAGTGGGCGCCCTTCGATTTGTTGGCGAAAATGTACGATGGCGAGGTAAATAGCCAGTAGTTCGCGGTCAAATGCGCTGTAGTTACGTTGAGCCGGGTTGAGGGTGCGTGAGAAGAAACCTAGCGGGCGTAAGTGCGTATTGTCGATGAAATGCAGCGCTGCGCCGACGGCGAAATCCGACGAGTCCGTGTGTAGGACGAGAGGTTGGGTCGGGGCCGGATGGGCGAGTGTGACGGAGATTTCGAGTAAGCGTTTTGCGCGGTCGAATGCGTCAGCTGCGTCGGTGGTCCACGTGAGCGTGCGTTTGTCCTTTTTCTTCGCGTCGGGTGGAATCATTTCCACTAGGGGGCGGAGCGTAGGTGCGGCTCGTGGTATCGCTCGGTGATAGAAGTTGATGAGGCCGAGGAATGTTCGAAGCTCGTGCACGGTAGTGGGTCGCGGGAATTTCTTAATGAGGTCCGTGCGTTCCGGTCGGGGTGTTATCCCGTCGGCTGAAACGTTGTGGCCGAGAAATTTGACTGAGGGCCGTGCGAGCTGGCATTTGGCTGTATTTATTTGTAGGCCGTATTTAGCGAGGGCCTCGAGGAGCGTGCGTACGTGGGTGTAGTGTTCAGACGGGGTGGCCGAGGCGACCAGTATGTCATCGAGGTAACAGTACACGAAAGGTAGGTTGCGTAGGACGTGGTCCATGTAGCGTTGCCACGTTTGCGCTGCGTTTCGTAAGCCGAAATTCATTCGCTTGAATTGGTAGGCGCCGAAAGGTGTGAGGATTGTTGTCTTGGGTACGTCGCGTTCGCTGATCTTGCAGTGGAAGAATGCGCGTGCGAGGTCGAATGTGCTGTACACTGTAGTCCCGTACAGGGCCGTTGTGAAGTCGTGTAGGTGTGGGACGGTGTAGCGATCGGGCACAGTGAGTCGGTTCAGCGCTCTGTAGTCACCGACGGAGCGAATGTCACCGTCGGGTTTCGGAACGATGTGGAGCGGGCTGGACCACGGCGCCTCCGAAGGTTCGATGACCCCCGCCGCTAGTAATTCGCCGAAATGGGCCTTCGCTTTCGCGTATAGGTCCGGGGATAATCGGCGAAGTTTCGCGTGACACGGGGGTCCCTTCTTGACGATGTGATGTTCGACAGGAGCATCGCATGGTGTCTGTGAAGGTTTGTAGGCGTCGAGGAGGGCTTGAAATCGGGGCTCGTTCGCTGTCGTCGTACAGATGGACTGGCTCGGAGGTACGAGGTCTACTGTCCCGGTGATGTACCGCTGCGTGGCCGCGTTGATGAGTCGGGCGTTGGGTAGGTCAACGAGTAGGCCGTGGTACGTCAAGAAGTCGGAGCCGAGGATCGGGGTTGATACGTCGGCGACTGTGAAGGTCCACTCGTACGGAGGGAGATCTGGTAGGTGTACTGATGCGGAGTGTGTGCCGTACATCTTGATCTCGGTGCCGTTTGCGGCACGTAGAGCGCTTGGACGTGTTGTTTTTCGGTTGAGCAGGGTGTTCGGGACGATCGAGACGTCAGAGCCGGTGTCCACGAGGAAGTGTAGGGAGGTTTTCTTACAGCGGATGAAGAGCCGAGATGTTGGTGGGTTGCGCACGGCCGTTACGGCTGGTCGGGCCGTGCGTTGTCGTTTCCCGACGGTTTCGGGCGCCAGGTGCAGGGGCTGCGGCACTTCTGCGCTCGTGGGCCCCATGTGCGGTGGTAGAAACATAGGGTGTTTGTCGGGCGGCGTGTGTTCGTCGCCGGCTGCGTCGGGGAGCGCCGTTGTCGTCTATTGTTGATCACTTCGACCTCTTCGGAGACGGTAGCCACCCGAGGAGGCGGGGCGAATGGTAGGAGGCGATCGGCGAGCGCAGCCAGTTTCACTATGTCGGGTTCGTCACGGGCCGCTATGTGTAGACGTATGCTCTCGGGTAGGGCGCGGAGGAAGAGCTGTCGGACGAGCGGTGCGGGTGTGTCGGCCGGAAGTGCTCGGGTGAGTCGGCGAGCGAGGATCGACGGAAGTTCGTCGTCGGATGTCGGCTGGAGGAGGGCGGTGAGCCGTGAACCATCGGAAGGTGCGTGTGTCGCTAGAAGGCGAGTTTTGAGCGTCTGGTAACTACTGGTGTTCGAGGGGTTGATGTCGGCGCAGAGATCCGCTTGTCGAGGTTCGAGAGCGAGGAAGGCTCGGGCGAATTTCGCATGTGGCGTCGTGAGGCCTTCGTGTGCGAGGATGAGCTCGAGTTGGGCGAACCAGACGTGCGGGAA